>JANTPZ010093204.1:0-14358 GCA_025593235.1 Vachellia pachyceras | reverse complement strand
CCAAAATTTGTTTATGATATCAAATGTTTTTTTAGCAAAAAGATAAAAAGGGTAATTTTAAATCTTTACCCTTCAAAAAATAAAGAGGATAAAACTTTGATCAAAGTTTTTTATATACATGTCTCACGTAGATTTTCAGTTAAGCAATACATTTACACTATAAATCTAAAGAACTTGATGGTTCAAATAAAAAGTTCATTTCACATTTAATTTAGTTTTAATAATATGTTAAAAAAGAATTTATGATAACAAAAGAAAGAAGAAGAATTTTATAGTTTGTTAAGTAGTTAAAAGGAATGGAAGGAAAGAAAAAAAATTAAAAATAAAGATAAATTCTCCTACTTTGACTTTTACCATACAACCTCATGTTTAATAAGTATTGGGAAAATGATTTCATACAATTCGAAGTAAATATATGAAAGGAGTTTTATCTCAATTTATATAAGAACCGCTTTAAACGGAGTTACTAAACACGTTGCAGTCCAGGACATATAACATATAGTTGTTGAATAATTTTCCAAAATCCCCAACCTACGTGAATTCGTGATTTTGATTCTGGGCGTTGACGTGGCAGGGGTTGTTTATGGGTTGCAAGAATCAATCAACGAGAATTTCTCATATCTACCCTCCCTACTTCCATTAATTCCCTTCTCCTAAGTTATCTCATTTTTGTATTTTGCACATAATTTTTTATATTATTTTTCAATAAAGCACTTCGAATTTGCTTTTATATTACTACTATTGTTTTTAAGTGATTATACCCGTTTGGGAACGCGGTAGAAAAGTACTTTTACGTAAGTCGAGGTAAATATGTGAAGGCGATTATCTCGTTTTACAGAAAAATACTATTGAACGTGCATTTAGCTTTTTTGAAACACTTTGACAAACAAGCCCATTATAAGAAAACTTATAAGGCCTCTCTTTAAAAGAAAGACGCCTAATTTAGAATTCGTTAAGATGTACCATCGAGAGTAAATATCCCACAATTTCAAACTATAACACTTCACTTAACCTTCTACTAGTCAACCCTCCAAATTAGTACCTTTCGTAGGTATTCCTTTTATGAACATTGATGAGAATCCAATGCCCCGAAAAACGCCTTAAAGGACTTTTCTTTCAAGAAAACTCACTCAATGCATAACTTATAATACGATCTCAGTCTCCACTCCAATCTTGAGCAGTGCCCATTTAGTCATAGTTGGGCTTCTTTTAATGTTGCAAGATTTTAATAAGGAATTAAAAAATTAATTATATATTAATATGTATCTTAAAGCTTGTCATTTTTTAAAAAGAAAGTCATCATGAGAATTTTGAAAAAGTTAAATATTAAATTTAATGGTTTAAAATGAAAAAATAAAAATAAAAATGATGTAGGTAGAGAAAGAGTTCTCTCAATGTGAGGAGAGAAAATGGAATGAGACACGCACACCTTATTTTATCTCCAACTTTTTTCTATCCAAATTGAGAAAAACCAATTTCTCTATCCATTTTCTCTTTTAATTTTCTTTCCTCTCTTATTTTTGTATTTGAGCTCTTATTTTATTTTATTATGGGGATTGTTTTATATCTATATGATGAATGGATGGATTGGGTATATATTTATTTTCTACAATTATTCAATTAAATTTACCGCCTAGCGATTAGCTCATGTGCTATATGTACTTGTGTTCTTCGATTCGATTCACATGTAATGCCAAATGAAATATTCCTTTCCGTTCTAAATGAGCCTTTCTTTGTAATATATTTAGAATGGGAGCAAGTGCTTTACATGTATTGTAAATGTAAATCATTGTTACCTTGTTTCAAGGACAAAGAAAAATATTATATTGTGGGTGATGCTTCATATACTACTCCCATCCTATTACAAAGACTTTTGTTAACTCTTTAACGTGGATTATAGAAAATTATTTAAGAGTAATTATGGGTCACAAAAACCAATTTTCTCTATCCATGGCAACGGTTGATTATTATTATTTTTTCTAAAGCAGCAAACGGTGTATGAATTTTGTCTTAAAAAAAACTATTTTGAAATATGTGCTTATGAGAACCTTGTCAAGAAATATTACATGTACCCCTTAGTTTTTTTTGTGAACATTAGTAAATATATCACTTAATTATAATATGTATTATGAAATAATTATATATATCAATTCATAAATCAAATAAATTAGTTTATAGAAAAATGATAAATATATTATATAATAGTTCCATTAATCTCTTTAAAAAAGTCAATTGCCCCTTGTATTATATATTGGAAGTAGTATACTAGAAGAAATCATAATGGGAGAATAACATGAAAATAGCTTTTGAATATCCTAAACCCAAATAGTGACATGAATAAAGGAAATGATAGATTGATATAAACCTACCATTTGGAATTTCACAATGTAAACGAAAAGACTCAACCGCCCTTAAGTATTCTATGTCCGGTGTAAAATGTCATGACTTTATAATCTTCATCTTCTTCCTCTATTCTTATAGTCTATTGGGGGGGGGGGGGAGAGGAGAGCATATTGTGGCAATAGAAGAAGAAGAGACCTCCAACGCCCCTTTCATCTTCTTCCTCTATCATCACCTTCGACGTGTTAGATATGATTAGTTTTGATGACGTCAAATATAAAAGAGTAAAGAGTTTTTATAACCTTATGGACTTACTGCTATATTTGTGCATCCTTTTTAAATTGGAAGATGATGTAATTAAATAACTCAATTTGAATGTTAAACTGTTTTTAAATATATGTTATATCATCTTTCATTGAGTTACCATTCATCTAAGCTTTATTTGGATGCTCAAAACCATTTCTTGAAGATAAAAATTGAGTTTGATAAGTTTCTGGAGCTTCTTGAAGCAAAAATTGAGTTCCAGGAAGAAGAAATATCAAAACTCGAGTTCTGGATCATCAAAAACTCGAGTTTGAACTTCTTAGTGTCAAAACTCAAGTTCTGGGCCATCCAAAACTCGAGTTTCTACTTCTCAGTGTCAGAACTCAAGTTCTGGGACATCCAAAACTCGATTTTCACCTCCTGGACTCAAAACTCGAGTTTTGAAGTCATCAGAACTCGAGTTTCAGCATATCTGTTTTCTAACAGCTTGACATATGTCTGGTATTTTGCTCATATCTCTCAAAATACGATTGATACAAAACCAATTTCATATGAAACTAGACTCAAAATGCAGTTCATAGGCACAAAAACCAGCATCAAAGCATTTCATATGAAGGAGATATGGTTTTCAAAAATTGGTTATCGATTTGAACGCTTTATCAGTGACCTTTTCTTTTTGTATCTGTCATAACTTTCTTTCTATAACAGATTTGGAACTAACTCTTGTTTCATGTGAAAATAGACATACAAGGATTTCCTTTGATATATTATTTTCAAGGTTTGGGGTTGAATTGAGAGAGGTATGATTGTTGCAAGTTGAGCCATGTGATGAAAGCTGGACTGTAATCGTTGCAAGCTGAGTTAGGTGCTGAAAGCTGGATCATGATCTGTGCAAGCTGAACTCATAAAGTAAAACTCGAGTTATGCATTTACCAAAACTCGAGTTTTGTGATCTGAACTAAATCTTCTCACAAATATTTCAGTAAAACTCGAGTCATAAACTTTGCAAAACTCAAGTTGTATTTCATAGTTCAAGAACTCGAGTTTCAAGTTTCTCAAAACTCAAGTTTCGCAACTGTGCCACAAAACTTGAAGTCAAAACTTGAGGTTTTAGTTTTGAGTTTTATCATCACGTTATAAAACTTGAGTTCCAAATTTTTCAGAACTCGAGTTCCACAACTGTCACTCAAAACTTGATTTCAAAACTGGAAGTTATGTCCGGAAGTTTTTAGAGAACTCGAGTCCTAACGTTTTCAAAACTCGAGTTCTATGCCTTTCAAGATTTCATCAGTTCAAAAACTTGACTCTCAAACTCGAGTCCTCACTGAAAGTTTTCCAAAACTCGAGTTCTTGATTTTCCAAACTCGAGTCTCAAGGAACTTTTCAACTGAACAGTTTGTCACTTGTTTTAGAACTCGAGTCCTCATTTTTAAGAACTGGAAGCTTTACTACATGACTTTCAAACTCAATGATATAGAACTCGAGTTGTGAGATGTTGAAAACTCAAATTGCATTTTTCTTCTGACAGAGCTTCTGACACAGCTACGCATAGCGAGTACTAGAGCTTTCCTTTTTCGTGCTTGAGCATTTTGAATATTACCTGCTCTCATAAATGCTATATTAGGTCTTTTATGAAAAAGATCAGATTGCCTGAGGAATGGATCAGAGCTTCCGTCGCCGACAGCTAAACAGCAAAAGGATTAATGATAGATGAACAAATACAACGGCTGTGAGTAACATTTACAAGCTTCTTTCTAATGAGCATTCAAACTCTGTGTAACGGTTATTGAATTTAGTCTCGACTATAAATCAAGAAGCTTTGAAGACAGAAGAACAGGAGACGATGAATAACGAGCTTAATACGCTGATATACTCTGCACTTACGCGTCTATCATTTTATCCATAAAATTGTGTGAGCTTCAGTATTTGACTATCTACTCCATCAAGAGAGTTTATCTTGTCAAACCTTATTGTAATCTTGTGAGAGATTCAAGATTGGGACCTTGAATCAGTTGGATTGAATTTGAGCTGAAAAACAGAGTGAGTGAGACTCTGTTTTAGTGCGTGTTGTAAGGGGAAGTGAACCTCCTGTTGTAAAGGCCGGGAGTGCCTGGTTCGTTGTTGAATAATGGATTGGAACTCTCAAAGGGACTCTGAGGACTGGACGTAGGTCAGGAGGACTGAACAAGTATAAATCGCTCGTGTCAATTTTCTCTCTGCTTCCTTTGGTGACTTCGTGTAATTTCTGTGATTAAGTTTTTAATTTTAAAAACTGACCAATTCACCTCCTCTTGGTCAAATCATACACTAACACGACGAGGAAAGAGGACAGTAATAGCATGACCACGAAGAGGGAGAGAACCTAACGCCAATCACCTCCTTCACCATCATCGTTGCTTACATCTTTGTCTTCTTCTTCCCAAGACTCTTATCTGAGTCACACATTCACTCTACACAATCGTCGGCTTCTCCTTATTGGCTCTTTGGAGACTCACTTATGGCACTTATCATATGTAACCTTTCCCATCAACCTGTTAAAAATCACCATTTTAGACCCAATCAGAAGTACAAGGAAGATAAGAGAATATGAATTTCACTTGTTGTACTAGCTATGAATAATGAAATCGAATCTATAAAACAAAATATGGATAGTTAAGTAAGTTATTATTGTAATATAGATATTGATCTCTTGTTAGTGTCATTAGTGAAGTTGTTAATTTCATTAATAGTGTTGTCAATGCCACTAATAATGTTCGTGGTGTATAGTTTATTCTTATGAAGTGTATTATATGTTATTTCATTTGGCAATGACAAGAAAATAAAACTTAAAGGTGAAATGTTAATGTTCATTTGTCCTTTACAAATATGTAATTTGTTGTTGTCATATGGACATGTTGTGAAAAGAATGACATAAGTTGTCATTACGTTTGTTGAGGTTGTCAAAACCTTGTACACAATTGTCAACCAATTGTCAATACCTGCCTGTGGAAGTTCACTACGGCCAACTTGAATCACTCCACAAGGATATATACCTCTTGGGATATCTTCACTGTGGCAAACTTGAATCCCACTTGGTCTATACAATAATTTATCATTACGTTTGTTGAATATGTTAATACCTTATGCAAACTTGTCAACCAAGGAATCCGACCACCAAAGACACCGTAGCTGAAAGGTTGTTAATTAGTTTATGATTTGGGAATACCTCTATGGCGCAAGCATTGCAAAGAAGCAAAGTAATTAGAACCTGGTGCTGCTTCTGAAGAACCTGCAATCTAGTAGTTGTACCTCCAAAAATGGGAATAGAAAAATAGAACGACGGCTTTGATAAAACTCTCCCACGTAGCTTAGCAATAGAATAAAGTTAAGGGCTAAGGAGGTTGATGCACGTACCTGCTTGTTTTTTTCTCTCTGGAGGTGCCACTACGCTGGAGAACTTCAAGGTGAAAGATGCCCAGAGACACAAGTCCAAGGGTGAAACTAGACATGATGTCAACGAAGAGGACAAGAAGGCAAGAAATCCCGACATGAAGGAACCTCCATGACATCCTAAACTCAATATTGTCAGCATCGTATACAATGTGGTCAGGCCAGAACCTCATTGTCATCATCGTCCCTACCAGCTTCAGTAGTCTCAGGGAACTCAATGGCACCATATAGTGGACAAAACGATGATGCATAAAAACGACCCAATTGGACATTGTATTGAATTAAGAGGCCTCACCAGGGAAATAGAATACAGAGTCATGAATATATCATGGCATTTACGTACATAAAGTACTCATATTGGTTGAGTCGGCTTCAGTAATTCTCTGCTACATCAACAACCCTTTTTTATGGTGGATGTGGGCTACACTATCCCCTTTTGATTGTGTGTTTCTATTGTGTGCTTTAGAAACTGTCATTTTTCTAATTACGTTGGTGCCATATGGCATATGAGAGTGGAATAATAGTATTATATTAGGACATATAGCACGGAGATGACATCGCTTGCGTTGCTTTTATGAATATTTCATAAAACTGCCATTTTTATGAATATTTTGTTGTAAATATTATGTGGGTATGCCAAATGAAGAGTCCTACATTATTTGGGAAGAAAGATCTTGCACACGATAAAGGTCATTGGAGACACATCCGGCAATTTTTCCTTACCCTTGTGCACGAGTTAAATGTGTATATATCAATCTACTAGCCTTCAAAGTAGAATCTGAAAGTTGAAAGGATTATTCTCTTAAGCTAATTTTATGGATGAATAATTATTGCTTTTAATACACCATAATAGATGTTAAATTCATTGATTGATTTGTACGTTAGAGAGAAAAGGATTTTAAATATGATTATTAGAAGCAATAATAAGACCGCCTGTGTCCATTGTCTCAATGCCATAAACCCTATTTTATATGAAATTGTTCATATACGTTATGCCCATAATAGTCATGCTTTTAAATGGATTTCACTAATTGCTTTCAATGGTAACTTTTGAAACTGATAGGTCATGATTACAAATGGCTTTAAAGAAATTAAATTGATGATTATGAGGTTTTAAATTTGCCCAAATTTATTATGAAGTCCATGGTCTATATAAAGACTTAAAATGAAAAGTTTCTATATACGCTCTTGAGCTTTCGAGCACTATTCTTTCCTCCTTTGGTTCTCTACCTTGCTGAGTTCTATTATACCTTCCACTAGTTCTGTATCCCTGAATCTTTATAGGAAGAATTCGTTTAATTTTGGGGAGTGCCGCAACTTACTTACCGGTAGTTGCTGAATAGCTCTTAAGGATAGTGTTCTCGGGCGCGACTCGGATTAAACGTTTATTTGTAGGTGTTGTTGTCACCGGGATGAGTACAAGATTGGAGATGATCTGAAAGATCCCCTGATTTAGATGCTGAATATACAACAATCTTAAGTGCTAATCCGGCCATTCTGATGCTGGTGAATCTTCTAGAGAATGGGGGTTCAGAGGGATGAACGACGCATTACGGCGCTGTATTTGTTGTGTTCGGTGAAGGAGAACAAGATAAGGGCAATACAAGAGGGAATCATGAGGGCACTGGTGGAATTGATGGCTGATTTTGGATCAAACATGGTGGACAAATCAGCGTACGTGTTGAGCTTGAAGGTATTGATGCCGGAGGCGAGGACAACATTAGTGGAAGAGGATGTGCAAGATTAAATTAACAAATTTATCAAAGATTGGATCCGTTATATTCTTTTCATAACAACTGAGGGATCCACTTTGATTTTGTTAAGAGAGGGTTAATATAGAAATATGCACTGAATTTATTAAATGTAAATATGCATTTTATTTTAAATGTCCAATTTTGCCATGATCTTATATTGTCTGGTTGGATTGAAGAATATGTTCAATTATGAGTGAAATATTTTATGCCCTATGTGTCTATGTTTGAGGGGTATCATTTGAACAAGTCTTGGTTTCGAATGTTATGAAACTTTGTCATATTAATAATAATATTAAGAGCATATCTAATTTAATTAACATGCTGAGGCATGTGTGGAGCCCAATAGTTACAGGCCCAACGAATTAGGCCAAAAACAGAGTCATTCATATGGTCCCATGTGGGGACTAACGGAACGAGCTTGACGTCTTCATGGTCACTTTCCTTTTAATAAAGCAAAGGTTAAATTATTTGATTATGTTAAGATTAAATTTTGTAAATCATCACATCTTTTATATTGTTTGAAACAAACATTATGTGCATGAAAATTCAATCATTTATCTATTGAGAAGATAAATGTGTTTTAATCTCATGATTTGTGAGTATATCTATCTTGATATATGCATGGGTATGCATGACTATTGTAATTATTGAACTCTTAATCTAGACGTATGTTATATTAGTTATAATGCTTTGTTGCTTCAAATTTGAGTTGGAAGACGAATCAAATGTCAAATTGGGGGTAGAATTTAAAAACATTTATATGACATTTATAAGTTTATGGAGTTATTCCATGGTGCCTTGATAAAGAAAAACGTTTTAATAGATATTACATCCATTTGGTGAATTGAATTCCTATCTGTTAGAGGTTGGAATTGCTCTAAGTTAAGGAGTATGTTGATTTGTTTTTAGTAAGTAATAGCCTCTTGCGGTAATGAATAATAATTTGATTATGTAGTGGTAAAGTGTGCATCTTTATAAATATATGGTAGTGGGTTCTTGCCTCTATTGAGAAATAGAAAAACAAAATATAATGAATATATACATCTAGACTGAACTGAAAATGCATATAATGATTTTTCTTGTGATCATACTTATGTGGTGACAATTTTGCATAGCTTGGTCTATGATTATGAGAAATTTTGTGATGTTGTTAGAGATTGAATGAAAATATTATATGTATGATATTCTAATTTAATTAGAATAGAAAGGGATTATATGTGGCAATATTCTAATTTAATTATAACCATCATATGTGAAATATCTGAAAGTGTGGGGGTGCCTAGTAACCTCGTATGTGTAATGGGGGTATCTTATAATCTTTTTGGCAAAATAAAAATAAGGTTGTAAAATTATATTAATTGTTTGTCTCCCTTTAAAAATATTAAGGCGCATTGTGAATTAAGTGGAGGCTATATTATTCCTATTGAGAGAAAGTTTTGTGAATTATTAAATTTTCATGTTGATTGAAAAAAGCAATATATGGCTATGAAAATTTCATCATTTATCTAGAGATAAATGTATTTCAATTTTCATGATTTGTGGATGTATATCTAACTTGGAAAAATATTTATGATTGCCATGATATTGAATTTTTAATGTGAATGGCATTTTAGTTATAATGCTTCGGTTTTTGAAGTTGTTGAAGTTTGGTTTGGCTTTGAGAATTATTGTATAAATATTCCTTACGATGGTAACACATTATTGAAGTGACTTTTGCAGCTCAATCTGTTTATGCACAAATTTAGAGAATTTGTTGCATCAATGAATATTAATTCTTGTGATATAGCTTATACTATATGGAGATTGAGCATATATAAATATGCAATTCTACAAGATGAGTTGAATATTTGAGGGATAATATAAATATTGGTATTATGAATAGTGGATTCCTGTAATATTGAGATACATAGATGTTAACTGAACTTCAGTTTTATATGAGAAAATCCACTATGATTATTCACCTTTAATGGTAGTTGAAATAATTTTTGAATAAGAGTTTGTTGCTCTGAAATTGACTGATATTTGATGCCTAAGTTGTTGAAAACTTATTAGCAAAATTTTGATGTGGATCCGACATTTTGTGTTGATGAGTTGTGATTGCCAAATGGCAATATCCATGGTAGATAGAGCAATGGTATCAGTAAATATCGTTTGAGATAAAAATTTGATATAGCATGCTACCTAATTATGATGTTAACTCAATCGATTTTGTGAGGTCAAAACTGACCTAACAGATCTGTTAACAAAACCCCTAGAGAAGAAATAAATTATTAAAATATCGAGGCGAATAGGATTTAAGCCAATTTGAAATTAACGGTGATGGTAACCCAATCTTTGTTATCGGAGATCCCATAACGAAGGTTCGTATGGGTAAAAATAAGTCACTCGTTAGTTCTGCTAGCACTAAATCTTGCAGTCCCTTCGTATGATTTGAGAAAGTGCTAGAATGCATTGATGGAGAGGTTGAGCAGAAGCTCTTAATGATTTCATAATCCTACGAGATGGTGTGCTCATTGCAGGTACATTTCATGAAATCACCTCTACGAATGTGGAGTAGGGTTGCTCCTATGAGATCGTGGCGAAATCTCTAGAGCATTCGTTATGCACCAGGCACGCGAACATCCGTTCTAATGTGCAAAAACGCTGTTAACAGCGAAAATGTGGGGGTATCGCGTGATTCTTAATGCCTCTGGTATACAACAAAGATTTGTTGGTTCATAGAAATGTACGTTTCAATAATATCTTTGTGTACTATGTGTTATCAGTCTAGGTCTGGTTCATAGTTCGAAGAACCACCAGATACAATGGTTATGCTCATGTGAGTAACTATGAAAATGATGAATTCGCCTTAATAGCTCCAGATCCTACAACTTATGATGAGGCAGCAGAAAAAGAAATGTGGAGGAAAGCAATGAAAAAAGAGCTCATAGCCATAGAAAAGAATGCAACATGAGAGCTAACAGATTTACCAAGAGGATAGAATGTCATAGGCTTAAAGTGGATTTTCAAAACAAAATTTCATGCAGATGGTAGTGTTCAAAAGCATAAAGTGCATTTGGTGGCAAAAGGATACTCTCAATAGCAAGGAGTAGACTATGAAGAGATATTCTCTCCAGTAGCTCGGTTTGAAACAATGAGATTATTGCTAGCAGTGGCAGCTCAACTCAAGTGGAAAGTATACCAGTTTGATGTCAAGTCAGCATTTCTCAATGGAAAGCTTGAAGAAGATGTTTATGTAGAGCAACCAGAAGGATTTGTAATTAAAGAAGCATAAGAGAAGGTTTACAAGTTAGGAAAAGCATGCTTAAAACAAGCCCCTCTGGCATGGTACATCAAGATTGATACTTATTTCCGACATAATGAATTTTTTAGAAGTGATAGTGAGGCTACTATGTATGTGAAGAAGCAAGGTACATTAGACTTTATTATAATTTGTTTATATGTTAATGATATAATTTATATGGGCTCAAATTAGTCACTACTAGATGAGTTTAAGGCCAATATGATGAGCAAGTTTGAAATAACTGATTTAGGCTTGTTGCATTATTATCTGGGTCTAGAAATTGTGCAAGATGAAGCTGAAATTTTTATTTGTCAAAAGAAATATGCCATTGATCTATTGAAGAAGTTCAATATGTTAGATTGCAAGAAGAAGGCTTCACCAATGGATATTAAGCAAAAGTTGCAGGAAGATGATGGAGCTCAAAGAATAAAACCAGATCAGTATAGAAGTCTTGTTAGTGGACTAATCTACCTAACACACACAAGGCCAGATATTTCATTTTCAGTAGGTGTTGTATCAAGGTACATGAGCAATCCTTCAGTAAAGCATTATGGTGCAGCTAAAAGAATTCTAAGGTACATTGCTGGAACACTAAGTCATGGAATCTGGTACACTCTTCAACTAACTTCAAGTTGATTGAGTTCACTGATAGTGATTGGGCAAGGTCAATGAATGATAGGTAAAGTACCTTCGGAAATGTTTTTGGTTTAGGGTCAGGAGCAATCACTTGGATGTCTAAGAAGTAAGCTACTATAGCTTTGTCAACTGCAGAAGCTGAATATATTGCAGCTACTGCAGCAGCTTGTCAATGTACTTGGCTTAGAAGAATGTTAGAAGAAGCACAATAGAAGCAACATCAGGGAACTGAGTTGTATTATGACAAAAAAACCAATACTAAATGGAAGAACAAAGCACATAGAATTGAGGGATCATTTTATCTTAGAGTTAGTTGTTAAAGGTGAAATCATCTTAAAGTTTTGCAACACTAAAAGTCAATTTTTAGACATCTTCACCAAAGCACTATTAGGCAAAAGATATGCGTACCTAAGAGCCTTACTTGGAGTGTGTAATTTTGAATCAAAGGGGAGTGTTGGAAGACTGATTCAAAATCTGGTGCAACAGATTTCAGCTGAAAATCAATGGTTATCAAAAATTAGGAACTGTTACGTTTGTTCAGTTATTTCTAGAATTTTAGCAAATAAGTGAGGCATTTATTTCCAGTAATTTCTGATTCAGTTACAACCTTAGGGTCTATATATTTAGTAGTTATTTACATTGTAATAACACATCAGATCAATAAAAAGCATAACAAAACATTACCTCTGCCTTCTAGTGTCTCATTTTATTTTTTCCCTTTACTTCCTCTGCTGCACAGTGCGTACTCTATCTTAAAACCAACAGAAAATACTAATGAAGCGTGAGTTGGTCAATGTCATCAGGGTCGAAGAGGTCGAGGTATAACATTGAATAAGTTTGTCTCTCTCAACCAACACTTCTTGATCTTTGCTTTTGTGCCTCTTTCGCTTCTTCAGAGGATATTGGTAGGGTTCGGTGGATGAATATGTTTTTTTAGCATTGCTCTTTGAATTTGTAATGACCTTGCTGGGTTTAATTTGATATCTTTCTTCGACTCACTTCATCTAGATATATATAACCAGCAGGAAATCTTCTCTCTTCTATGTTCCCTTCCCCTCTCCTTCTCCTTCATCATCTTCTTGCTTACCTTCTATGATTTCTAAATCCTAACAGTAGACTTTGGCACGTCTTGTATAATAGTAACTCCCACATCATGCGCCTATTACATTTTATTCTAATCACTACGAAATACATTTCAATTAGAAAACCTACAAACTGTCATAAATATTATTACATGGAAGTCAATATTTCTCTATATTTATAATTATGTATTGTAAATTCATGCATATAAATTTAAGGCATTACACTATGCACCTAAATGAAATAATCATTGGGAGTGCATTTGGTTGGAGAGAGAGGATGTGATAGAAGGGAAAATGACCTCTCCCCTCACTTTGTTTACAATTATAAGGGGAGGAGAGCCAAAATTTACTTTCATTTCGCCTCCATTACCCCATTTTAACTCCCCTCCAAATTGAGGTTTTTGGAGGGGAGCTAGATTTTAAAACAATTTTACATCAATAAATTTTCTATGATTCCATTAATTCCCTTAAAGAAAACAATATTACTTTAATTAATAAATATATTGTAGCAAATTTATATTATTATAAAATTGATTAAAAAGTATATAATTTAATTTAAAACATATTATAAAATTAAATAAATATTTTTAAAATATATTATTATAAATAAAATATATTTTGAGAAATAATAATTAATAGCATATTGAAAAAGTAATCAATAACCTAAATATATTATTATAAATGAAAAATATTATTAAATTTAAAATAAGAAAATGATTATAAATAAAAAATATTATTCCATTTCAAAATGCAATTTTTATTAATTATAAATAAAATTGTTAATGCATTGTTTACTAAATTAAATGTATTATTCTTAAATTAGTTATATATAAAAATTATGTGATTATAGTTGAGAATATATAATAAATAATAATTAAAAATATAAAAAATATAATATTATAAATAAAAATATATCGTTAAATTTAGAATGAATAGTATAATTCTCATTAAAACATATTATTTCATTTTAAAAATATAAATTTTAAATAAAATATCAGAGCATTAATTAGAGTTAATGTGTGAATTAATTTATATAAAATATAAATACAAATAATAAATTATTACCTAAGTTTAAATAGTAAATTACTATTTTTGTTCCCTTTTGCTACTCAATTAAGGATATTTTTGAACTACCATTTTGAAACTTAGGTTTTATGATAAAACTTTCTATATTTTATTGGAAAAATGAGTTATAGGTCCCAAGTAAGGGATTTAACCATCAAATGGTCCCAAAGATTCAAAAAACTATTATAAGGTCCCAAGAGAAGCTGGTTGTCATTAACAACCTCAGCAGCCTTCGTTAACAACCTCAGCAGCTTCTCTTGGGACCTTATAATAATTTTTTGAATTTTTGAGACTATTTAATGGTTAAGTCCCTTACTTGGGACCTGAAACTCATTTTCCCTATTTTATTTAAGTACTCATATTTTTTCAAAGTTTATATTTTGTAAATAAAATTTAAGTATGGAACTTATGTTTTGAAAAAGTTAGATTTTACCATAAAGAGTATGTTCTGTTCAAGTACTCACATTATCAGAGGTTTTGTAACAAAATCTAGATTTTTTTGGTA
>JANTPZ010093202.1:13382-25387 GCA_025593235.1 Vachellia pachyceras | reverse complement strand
TCTTTCCTCTTTCCTATTTTTCTTTCTTCTCTTTCATGTTTACTACTTTTCATTCTTTTCTCTTTCATATCCACTTTTTTTCTCGGAATCCGTAAAAGTTAATGGGCCCGTTTGGCAAATTGCCATAAGCCACTTATAAGTGCTTATTCACATAAGCCGAAGCAAATATGTGGAGGAGATTGTCTCGTTTTACGGAAAAGCACTGTTAAGCGTGCTTATAAAAATAAGCCTATGGTTATAACTTCCCAAACATAAATCACTTTTCAAAATCTAATTTTTATCTCAGAATCTATAAAAATTATTTTTTAAAATATATTTTTAAAAATCTAAATTTTACAAAAACTATTTTTAAAATAGCTTCTAAACAAACCCTTAATTTTCTTGAAACCAAGCAAAACGGGATCGATATTAATTAATGAGAGGGAGGAGGGAGAGAGATTACAGAATAGTGTGCAAGAAGGCAGGGCAGAAGTGTCAGGAAATTAATTAATGTGTAGGGAGCAGCCGAGCAGCATGCTAGTTAATTTGTGGTCACGCACTTTTTTTCTGAGAAGCTTTTCTTACACGCAACATATGCTCCACACCATTTATTTCTTCAATCACTTCTTTCCCTTTAATCAAATGATTGCAACTGACGTATGTATAGGTTTTCTAGGTTTAATTTAGGGTAAATGTCAAATTTAACAACAAAAGTTATTTATCTCATTATCCATGTTAACTTTTTAATAAGGTAAATTTATTAATAATTAATTATTAAATATATAAATTTAGTAATAATCAATTAATATGTGTGCATATTTAGTAACGTTGTTAACCATTATTTAAAACTAGGGAGATTTACTGTTTGGTCCCATGTAGTGAAGATATTTAGCAAATGGTCCCAAAGTTTAAAATATTTAAAAAATGGTTCCATTGACAACACGAGTGTTGTCAATGCAGCACATGGGGTTGTCACTTGACAACCCCTGACAACACCATGTGCTGTTCTCGTGTTGTCAATGGGACCATTTTTTAAATATTTTAAACTTTGGGACCATTTGATAAATAAGTCCCTTATGTGGGACCAAACAATAAATTTCCCTTAAAACTATTAACCAACTAGTATATTTTAAGGTTTACACATTCGTTTTGTGATTATTTATGTAGTTAAAATCACTCCTTTTTATTTAACCTCCTTCATAAAAGTTAAATACATTATTTAAAAGTACTTATAGTTATTTTTTAAAAGTACTTATATTTAAAAAGACTTATATTTATTTAAAAACATAGCCAAAAATAAATACATTATTTAAAAGTACTTATCTTTATTTTTTAAAATTAATTTACCTAATTTATAGATTGATTTATAATATAATTATTTATATAAATAAATATTTATAAGCAGTAAATTTAATTTTTTTAATTTTTTCGATAAAAATCAAATATTAATTAATGATAAAACGTGGTATAATTGTAAAGGAGTAAAAGATGGTGGGCCCCTCCAAATAGAGGACCGTAAAGCTGGAAAAGAAAAAGTAAAATACAGAGAGAGACAAAGTTTTCCCTGCTTGGATCATGCGTTGTAGTTTTTATAGCATGCGTCTCTGTGTGTAAAATTTCTTGGATTGCTAAAACTTTGTTTTTTCCCTGAAAAATAATCTGAATATATTGAATTAGTTTGTCACAACTTTGTTATGAAAAAAATCTATTTATGAAACTCAATATATGACATATTGAATTAGTTTAGTCTAAATTATATATTTAATTTTTTAAATTTATATCAAGTTCAATTTAATTTCTTAAATTTAAAAATGCACTTTTAATCCTTTTATCTTAACACCATTAATTTCATTTAACGGAAGATATTGATTTAGTATATTTAAACGGTGATTCTGCTGTTAAATAATAACAAAAAAAAGATTAAATTTTAAAATATTAAAATAATTATATGAAATAATTAAAGTTTAAGCATATGTTATCATTATATCATTGCAGAATCACTATTTAAATTCAATGAGTCAACATTTTCAGTTAAAATAAACTATCGACGTTAAGATAAAATTACTAGATATGTACTTTTTAAATTTAAGGGATCAAACTAAAATTTGATATAAATTTAAATGACTAAATGTACAGTTTAGCCATTATTTTATAATAAATTAATTTTGAAAAATATGTTTATCATGTTTTATCAATAGAAAATATTGACCCAATATTTTTCCTTTCTTTGCACACCTTTTTCTCTGAAATTGCTCAAAATATGTTAATATAATAAAGATACCAATATATTAATTAATATTTTCGTACTAAGCGAACAAAATAAGATGGTGTGAAATATGAACAAAACCGTTCGATAAAACTTTTTTTATTTTTTTTCTGTGGGGGGAGAATTTTTCTCTTTAAAAGTCGTAGTTATCCTGATTCGTTTATAAGAAAGTGCTATTGCATATGTTTTTTTAATTTAATTGCAAGTAATAATTCTGTATGAGAATTACTAAATAAGGAATTCTACTAATTAAAAAAGGAAAGCAATGAAATTGGACAAGTTGGAGAAAAGTTTACCATTGAAAGTTTGGTTGGCGGGAATGACTTAATTAGAGCACCGATGCTCTTATGTGTACAAAGTTTGCAAATAATCAATACTTTTCATATATAAAAATTTGTCAGCTTTTTTTCACCTAAAAAATTTCATCAAGAGACTTTTACTCAATTACTTTAAAAAATAACATTGGTGTAGAAGTACAGAGATTTCATGTTTGTCAGCAATTTTAGATTCAGATTCGATGCTTGTTTGGAAATAACCAGACAAGAAATCTTTGGCATGTACTATACTTCATCATCTAAATGAACCGAAAGAATATTTCAATCCTAAAGGGCTATTGCATTTTGGTGTGTCTAACTGAGTTGGATTTTGGGAAATTCACTAGGGTTATAGATGCATATTGTGGCCGTTTCCTAATATTATAAATGTACTTCCAGATCACCCATTAACAATATCCTTACATTAACAGTAAAATTTGAATTCAACTTTATGGGTTACAAGTCATTTCCTTAATAACTAGATTGATCATTATCTGTTGGCTATAAGCTTCTTGTCTAAACATTTTTTTTGGTCAAAACAATCAATTTTATTACCATCAAAAGAATCATTACATTCACTAATAGCCGAAGCCCAAACAAACACTTATAAAATCCTATTAGTACAACCTATCTCACATCCTTACCAAAACAAAATGCATCTAACTTAATTATAAACACCAATAGCCGAAGCCAAATATATTCTATACTACCTACTTATGCAAATGTTTGCAAAGCTAAGCTACCAAGTCCTAATGCCAGTATAGCAAGCCCTCGTGCATGCTTACTTACACTAGTCTTTTGCTTCTCTTTAGCCAATTCTCGTTCTGCTCTCATTGTCATCTATCAGATCCTCTTCCATCATTCTTATCAGAGGAGTTGGTGGCTCTTCAAGCCATCCTTGTGGTACCAATCCCCTCATTACCATTGTTGCCATAAGATCAACAACTCTATTTCCTTCCCTTGCTACATTTGTCACTTCCCAGTTCCTGTATTCCTCAGTTTCCAGCAAGCATGCATTGTTGAATGATGGCAATCTGTTTATCAGCATTTCCACTCACACCCCTTTGTCTCTTTGTTTATCAGCATCTTATATAGACTCTGGCAATCTATTTCCATTGTCACCTGCCCTCCCCACCATATATCCCCATTTCTTAATGCTTCCAATACAGCCAGGCTCTCACCCATAAGTACTGATTCTGCTTTCATTTTTTTCCTATTCCACCACAAACCTCCCATTCCAATCCCTTCCAACTATCCCTATTGCGGCTTGACCCTTCACCTGGCAATATGAGGAATCAACATTTAGCTTTATCCCACCCCATGCTGGTTTTTGCCATCTGTCACTTCTTTCCTCATTCCCCTCATCTTTCCTCCCCCTTTCTCCTACATTTCTATACTTTCTTACCATTCTCATACCGTTGGCAATACATGTCCATCCATCAACTCTAGCTTCCTCAAATACCTGTCTACATCTTCCCTTCCAGATACCCTAACACAACCCATCAAATAATGCTAAGTTTTCCTCATCTGGTCCTTCCTTCTTCTCCAACCATTCCTCTAGCCAGCTATCTATTCTTTGTACATTTTGTTCATCAAACTTCAGTGCTAAGGGAGATCCAAACCAACATTCTCTTACCCATGGGCACAGAAAAATTAAGTGCTCCACAGTCTCACTTTGTGTTTTGCATAACATACACAAAGGAGATGCTGCACACTTTCTTTTGTATAATCTTTCCTTAGTTGCCAGCACATTATTACACATCCTCCACATGAAGTGCCTAATTTTTGGGGGCATCTGGATTTTCCATATGCACTTCCATAACTTCTTAGAGGGTTTATATGATGCACCTGGATCACTTCCTTCCCCCTTTTCTCTTCTCTTCACTGCCAGTTTATACCCCATTTTCACAAAATAGATTCCATCTCCACTGCCCATACACATCCTTTCATCCAGTCTTCTAATGCTTGGTATCCTGATGCATTTGACTGCATCAACTTCTTCTGTTGATAGTTTTCCTTCTATTCTTTCCAGGTCCCACCTTCCTTCACTTATTAACTCCTTAACCTTCATCCTCTTTTCCACCTCAGTCAAATCTCTTTCTCCTAGCTTGCACCCTTTAATATTTGGAATCCATGCATCAGTAAATACTCCTACTGCATCCCCAATCCCAATTTTCTAGCATAGATCCTCTTTTATAAGCTCCCTTCCTTCAAGT
Source organism: Vachellia pachyceras (assembly GCA_025593235.1). Classification (NCBI taxonomy): domain Eukaryota; kingdom Viridiplantae; phylum Streptophyta; class Magnoliopsida; order Fabales; family Fabaceae; genus Vachellia; species Vachellia pachyceras. The sequence goes on along the minus strand of JANTPZ010093202.1, from coordinate 20,612 downwards.
ATACTCGCCCATCCCCAAGACGTGTGCCCACCTTTCTTTGCCTGCATAAAGTCAGTTTTTGGGAAGTAGATACCTTTTAGAATTCTGCACCACAGATCATCAGGGCCCTTAATAATCCTCCATGCAGTTTTTGCTAGTAATGCCTTGTTGAAAGCTCCAAGATCTCTGAAACCCAACCCCCTTCCTCCTTAGCTTTACTCAGTGCTTTCCATGACTTCCAGTGAATTCTTCCTTCCTGCTCTTTTTGTCCCCACCAGAATCTTGAGATCATGCTTTCTAGCCCATCACACACTTTCTTAGGAAACTTGAAGCAAGCCATTGGGAAGATTGGGATTGCATTTACTACTGATTTTATCATTACCTCTCTTCATGCAAAAGTCAACAATTTCTGATTCCATCCTTGCAACTTATTCCCCACCTTGTTCTTTACAAACCCCAATGCCACTGACTTGGAGCTTCCCCATAACAAAGGTAGTCCTAGATAGTTTTCTAGATCTGCATTTTCTTTAATTCCTAGCACATCATATACCTCATTCTTCACCTCCTCATTTGCATTGCGTGAGAAGAAAACATTTGATTTCTCAATATTTATGGTTTGTCTAGATGTTGTGCAATATTCTTCCAGAATTGATCTTAACATTTGGAAGTTTTGTTTCTTCCCATTAATAAAAAACAACGCATCATCTGCAAAAAAAACAGTGGGAGAGAGTTGGGTACTTGCTAGCTTAATTCCTCTCAATTTCTTTTCCTCAATGTGACTTCTGATCATCCGTGACAGCACATCCATCACCAATATAAAGAGATAGGGTGACAATAGGTCCCCTTGCCTAATGCCCCTCTCCATTTTTATTTTGCCAATTTTGCTTCCAGCTATCGTCAGGTTTAGGTCTACATATTGAATACACTCCATGGTCCAGCCTATCCACCTTTCACCAAAACCCATTCTTTTCATGGTTTCTTCTACAAAATCCCATTCCACCCTATCATACGCCTTGTTCATATCAATTTTCACTCCTAGCTCAATCTTCTTCTTTTCCTCTTCCTTTTCAAATAATGAAAAGCTTCCTATGGAATTATTATATTATCTTGCATTAATCTCCCTGCTACAAAAGCCCTCTGATTTTCTGTTATGATCTTCTCAATCAAGGGCTTCATTCTGTTAGTCATTACCTTAGTAATGATTTTGTATACAAAATTGCACAGCCCCATTGGGCCAAATTGGCTCACCATTTCTGCATGTTCTACTTTTGGTATTAAGGTAATGTTTGTATTATTTATTGGCTTCAGATGAGTATTCATTTGGAAGAATTCTCTCACCATCTCTATTATTTCCACATTCACTTCCTTCCATGCTTTCTGATAGAAGCCCCCTGAGAATCCATCTGGTCCAGGTGCCTTGTCTCTATTTAGCTGAAAAGTTGCCCTCTTGATTTCTTATGCAGTTACTTCTCTTTACAGCATTCTACTCTCCTCTTCAATGACTGTTCTTGTTACATATTTTAAAATTGCCTCTATATTCCTTCTTCCATTTGTTGTGAATAACTCCTTGTAATATCTCTCAAAAGCCTCATTTATCCCTTCTTCCTCTTCTATCCACCCCTTTCCTCCTTTTTCAACCTTGTGATTCTGTTTCTGCTCCTTTTTTGGACTGTAGTTGAATGGAAAAACTTAGTGTTTCTGTCTCCTTCCTTCAACCAGTTAATGCGTGATCTTTGTTTCCAGTACTTATCCTCTCTATTCTATGTCTCTTTAATTTCCTTCAATATTTCCTCAATTTCTACCTTCTTCGCCTCATCCAGTTCCCCTTCTCTATATTTTGACAACATCATTGTGAGTTCTTCAATTTTCCTTCTTGCATTTGGATATGCCTCCTTGCCCCATTTTGCCAGAACACTTCTGTACTTTTGTAGCCTTCTTTCTATTTCTTGGACCCTTGTCTCTCCTAATTTCTGTACAACTTCCCATCCTTTCCTCACAGTTTTCAGGAAGTTCTCGTGCTCAACCCAAAATCTTTCATACTTGAATTCTCTGGGTACTCTTGTATATCTATGATCACAATCTACTATTAGCAAGTGATGGTCAGATCCTATAGGATCCACATGGGTTACAAGAGCATTTTGGAATGCCATTCTGAACTCTATGTTTGCCATTGCCCGATCAATTCTTTCCTTCACGTGTTCTCTCACCATTCTGTTGTTACTCCAAGTATATTTTGCCCCCTGGTATCCCAGATCCATCAATCGACAGTCTGTCATCATACTTTGGAAGTTCAACACTCTCCTTATATCAACAAGTAATACTCCTAGCTTCTCTTCACTTGTGCTGATATCGTTAAAGTCACCTATAAAGATCCATGAGCCTTCTATTCTAGCTGCTATTTCCCTCATCTTGTTCCACACTTCCAACTTTTCTTCCACCGTGGGTGCTCCATACACAAAGGTTATATATTGAGGGACATTGTGTCTTTGGGATGTCACACTAGTATGAATTATATTTTTGAAGTTATGCCAAATGTTAATGCCTACATCCTCTTTCCACGACAGTGCCAAGCCTCCACTTCTCCCTCTCGGATCCACATACTATTCCTCTATCATTTCACACTTTCTTCTTATTGCTCTTATTTTTTCATCCTTCATTCTTGTTTCTATTAGGAAGACAATTGAGGGTTTGTGTTTCCTACATACCTCCCTCAATTTATTAATTGTCAAGGCCCTTCCTAAGCCTTGACAATTCCAGCTTATGGTCTTCATGCCTCCCTGGTAGCTGTTATAGGCCAGCCACCTTCACCTTTAGCCCTTGTTGCTCCTTTGTTACCTTCTATTGCCTCAAACGTCTCTTTCCCCCTTCAATTCCCTTGCCTTCTTCTATTTCTCCTTGCCTCCTTTTATTTTTTTCTCATCATCTTTTTAATCCCCCTTATGTTTCTCCTTCCTTGTCTTTTAATCGCAGACTGCCTTTCTGTCCCTATCTCCAGCTCCTTTTCACTCATCCACATTTTCCTCCTTTTGCCTGGTGGGGACACTTCTCTTCCTTCAGCTTCTCTTTTCAGATTAATCCTCTTGAATTCTTCTGTGATTGCTGTCAGTAATGGGGCACTTCCATATACTACTATGGCCTTTGAAAGGTCCTCATTGCATTCAAGGTGTTGAGTCTCCACTTTTTCAGGGTCCTCCTGCGCAGTTTCACACAGCTTGTCCACTTCCTCTATTCTCCTATTTCCATGCATTTTTCTCCCTTCTTGATCTTTTTGCTTCACAACTTCTTTCTCTTCATTATTCCTCAACCTTTCTTCTATTATTTGTGTTCCTTCTTGTTTCCCGTCCCCTGCATGTGTCTTATCTTCTGTCCCTTGTTTTTCCTTGCTGTTGGAATTAGAATGTACACGCAGCGGAATTTAAAATTTTGATGTGATGTGATCACATATAAGATAAGCTAATGACTTAATCCATGCAGCTTTCTCATAGCGGGTCGGTCCAGTACCTTGTACTCATACAAGTGCCCATGACTTTGACTCGTATCTCCATATCTTATCAAAGTCATACTGGTCTTACCTTATCTACGCTCCCGCATAAATAACTAACCAGGGACATTTAAGACAAAATTCATAATTCATCTAAGGATGTAATTATCACAACAAACATGCAAACAATATGATAATTAAATGGAGAAAATGCATTAAAAGAAATAATGTGCGAGTACAATGATTGGCCCTAGGCACAATTTCCAACACTTGCTCCACTCATCGGTGCACCTAGTTGGCCACTGCCCTTTATTCTCCTCTTTTTTCTTTTCATTTTCTTCTTCCCATCCTTTTCTCAAGCATCTTACTGCTCCTTCCATCATTCTAGGTGTCGTGGTTCTCAGCCAACCGCCATACTCACTTTCTTCATCTTCCTCTTTGCCATTCACACATGAGCAATTCTTTTGATCATGTCCAATCCTTCCACAGTTGCAGCAAAAGTTCCGGAGTCGCTCATATTTCACTCCGATTCTTATCGGTTCTTTCCCTGGCCTCTCCGTCCATATCTCTGGGATCAAAGGCTTGCGCATATCAACAATTATTCTTGCGCGTAAGTAATTCCTTATCAGCAAACCATTTCTCCTAGGATTCTCAACCATGACTACCTCACTAGCGATAGATGCTAACATCACAACATTCTCCTCATCCATTGCCTCCAACGGTAAATCATGGAATTGAATCCAGAATGGAGTTAGGTTGAATTCTACTTCCTTATACACCATATACTCTTGCCAGATCTGTATACTTAATAGGCAGCCTTGAATATACCATGGCCTACCTTAGAGAATTCTCTGGTTATCTTCTCTACTCCTGAACTCAAATATGAAGGCATTTGTCTCAACCTCTGTTATTTCCATTTCCTCGCTCTTCAACAGATTCCATCCTTTCCTGATCATCTGTATCACTGCAGTTTTGTTCATCATTTTGCTCGTCATCAATTTACCTACTAGTGCTCCACCATGCTTCGCTTGTTGCGTGTTTTGTTTCCAGTTCAGACTTGCTATTAGGCTGTTCTTCTTGTCATTTCCTATCTCTTTTTTCTCTCCATTCTGCTTCGTACCTCTCTCTTTTATGCACTTTCACCTTTCTCTCTCCGATCTCACGCAGTTGCACCATTGCCGATTGCACCAGTACAACCCTCTCTTTATCCCCGCCGCAGTAGGCAGCAGTTCACACTCTCCGAAAAACATCATAGATCGTAACAGATCACCTTTTTTGGAAAGATACGGCTGTAATTGCTGTAACCGACTCTCACGTGGAGAGAGAAAAGCTCTCACAAAGGAGAGAAAAAAGGTTTTTTTTTCCTTATTGTCTAAACATTATTTTCAAAATATTAGTAGCATTGTTTCTTTCTTTGTGTTCTCAAGTAAATACAAGCTTATCATATATAGGCCCTTGTATATATCCTAAATGTAAGAATTAGTAGATGAATTTGATTTGATCCTAGATATAAAATATTAATTCACTTTGCCTTGTCAATTTATAATTCTTTTCCCAAATTTGTCATGTCGATTGCACATGTTAAAAGAGATTTTTATTAATTCAGAGAATAATGTAAAAGATTATATTAAAAGGGTATTTTACAAAAACAAACGCACATTTTTAACAAAGAACTACTAATTTTCTTTTAATATCTATAAATTAGTTATCTAAAAAATGCAATATTTAGCATCTGAAGAAATATTACATAATACTAAGAATACCAAATAACCCAAGCAAGAAGGCACAACCCCTTGTTTGAAGAAGATCACGAGCGGAGAGTGTACGTGTATGATTGTGTTTATAATTATAGGTTGATCCTTAATAAATGAGTTTATGTGTACTGATAAAACTAGTCATGTTTTTTCTTTATTGGGCATAAATGAAGAGAATGAATAATAAGATTGTAAAAACAAATTACTTTCTTAGCTGTTTTTTTACATACAAAAAAGTTTAAGTGTGTTGATTCTCAAAACTCATTAAAGTTAGGACATACCTCCAGATTCAGAGAGTATTTACAGAGATACTTATAGATCGCCCACCAACAAGGTTTCCACATTAGCAAGGGATTTGAATTCATAACCTTATCAATCATGAGTTAATTTCTTACCAACTAGACAAACCTTTATTGGCAAATTTCTAAGTTTGTCAAAGGATTGAGAAAACGCGTTTACACAAGTCAAGATAAAACTCTTCCTACATTTTTATCTTGTAGACCGTAAATTACATCGGAAAAATATCTTACACCACTAATCTAAATATATTTGGTTGGAAAAAACTGAATAAAGACACACACTGCGCCAAAAGATCCATCACACACACGCTCATAATCAATTTTAGATAAGAAAATTATCTCAAAATTTCATGCCAGAATGCATATTCCAAGAATTGCCTCTTTAAGGAAATATATTTTAGATGGATGTAACTATTAGTTTTCTAAAATTTTCAAATATTTCTATCTTTCTCCTTTAATTGAATTAAACTTGGCTCAATATTAGCCCAACTTGTTTAGGCCAAGGTACGGAAAATTAAACCGGTCAATAAGGAGCTAGCGGAGGTGGTTTTGGTAAAATTGGGATCATCTCATGATCAGTCATTATCATGATTAAAACACTGTATTTTTATTAAAATATACAAAAATACACAAATATAACTATGAAAAAGAGTAGAATTTAAATATTAAAAGGCATTAATACACAAGTAAATAAAACATTCATGTATAAACTACATCGTAATTTAACAATATAGAGTTACTATAAAGCACAAAAATGATAAACTGCTATTTGAAAAAAAAACTCAAAATGATGTCATTGCAGCTTTAAAAAGAAAGAAAATTCCTCCCAATCAACCTATTCAAAAATCCTAATTGGATTTGTAAGAGAACTTATTCATTGATTCACTAGTGTGACCGACTGAATCGAGTTGATCGTCCATGTCATGGTTTGGTCACCAGGTCATCATCTTGCCTCTTCCATGTCACGATTTAGAGCTGCATGACATTTTTAATCCACAAGATTTAAACTGAGAGCTTGTGTAATTCCTTTTTACTAAATCCAACAGTATACGCATCTTTGAATACACACATATTCAAAGACGCTTATAGTAATTATACTCGAATATTATCATTTTTAACAAGTATATATATAATGATAATCACTTAATTATAAAATATAACACTACATAATCTTTTGAAATGCTTATTTATATTATTAGATTATATATCAGTTTTTAAGTCAGAAAAATTAGTTTAAAATGATTAATATAAATATTTTAACTTAATTTATTTGACTTCTTTAATCTCCTCAAATTACTCAAACGAGTCATATATTTAAGATACAATATAGTATATATAAATGATATGAATTGAAGGAGTCGCGTATAAGAAATTAAAAAGAAGGTTTTTCTCTTTTCTCTACTTTTGAATGGCTAAGCTTTGAATCTCATGCCTTTGGCACATGAAATGGAGAGAAAGGGAGAATAATGTTGGTTACGTTGGTGGGCTTTGGAACCTTTGTGTGGTCTACGAGTCTTTGCTTGAGATAAAAATTAAAAGCACTGAGAATGTTCCCAACATTTACTCTTTATTCTCCTTTCTCTCTTTTTAGTCTATTTGTTTCTTTTTGGAAGAACTTTTTTTTGGCCAATGTTTTGAGAGAACTTAAAAGTACAGTATTAAAACCAAGGCTAGGTTAACTGGTGAAACTAGTAAACTAATGAACTGATTTTCTAAT
>JANTPZ010093202.1:0-13362 GCA_025593235.1 Vachellia pachyceras | reverse complement strand
GAGAGAAAGGGAGAATAATGTTGGTTACGTTGGTGGGCTTTGGAACCTTTGTGTGGTCTACGAGTCTTTGCTTGAGATAAAAATTAAAAGCACTGAGAATGTTCCCAACATTTACTCTTTATTCTCCTTTCTCTCTTTTTAGTCTATTTGTTTCTTTTTGGAAGAACTTTTTTTTGGCCAATGTTTTGAGAGAACTTAAAAGTACAGTATTAAAACCAAGGCTAGGTTAACTGGTGAAACTAGTAAACTAATGAACTGATTTTCTAATCGGTTTGGTCAAGAGTTTTGGATGGATCTATAGATTTGAATTTATGTTTTCTCATTATTGAACATGAAACGATGTCGTTTGGAGTTTAAAAAAAATAGTAGTTCGTGTTTTAGTTACCTTGTTTTGTGAGATTATGGGCGGTTTATACATGAATATTCCACTTATTTGTGTGGATTAATGTCTTTGTTATTTAAATATCACACTTTTCAATGCTTTGAAATTTTTTTAATATTTTAATTAATGGCTTAATATAATACTTAGTCTTTTAAATTTGTTGTGATTTTGATTTTAATCCATCTGGTTTTAAACCTTGGTTTTATACGTACAATGTGTGTATGTCTTATATATGTATCAACTGTTATGTCAAATATTATTATATCGCAACATTTATTGTTATATATGAATGATTGCAAAACTTCACTTCATACTTGAAAGAGTTTGAAGAAATAAATTTAATACAACTTCTTATAATCCTTAATATAAGAGTTAATTAATTTTTTAGAGAGATTAAATAAGTTAAGTACATTATTTAAAAGTATATATAAGTCAAACAACTTAGTTTTGAGAAAACTTATAATTTTAAATAATTTAAAGTGATCATTTTGCTTCCTTATCTCCTTCCAGAAAGTCGGCTCACTGTTAAATTAGAGATCGAAGATAGTACCATGCTCCTAAAAGAAAAAGAAATAAATATAATAATAAAAGTGGTATTTTGTGAGAGATTTGAAAATTCAAAAATGAGATTCCATATAGATATATATCTTACACACATGTAAATTAGAAAACTCTGACATATATGGACTCTGAAGCAATTACCAGTGGATACTTTATTTAATGCCAGAGATGCTTCCTAATATATCTTTTGGCTAAAGAATAAATTCGACGAAATAGAAATTATTTTTCCTTAATTTAAGTAATTCAATTTATCTTTTAAATTATCATACAATCACCTTGTACATGTTGAGTTAACTCCTCACAATCTGGATCAACTTTGTTGGCATCAATGTATGTGTTCTTAATACTACCTTGATTATTTAATAGAAGAGCCGGTTGACTTTTTATGATGATTAAAAAAGTTAAAGAAATTACTTAATAATTATATATATTATGGAATAGTTATTTGTACCATTTGATTATATCATCAGTTTACAAGTTAGACAGATTAGTTTAAAAAACATAATAAATATATCATTTAATTAAATTCCTCAATCTCCTCAAAAAAAAAAAAAGGTTAACGAGTAGATGTAATAATAACGGAAATTTACATACATTTTGGTTAACATTTTATACATGGAATGTATAGGATTTGTAACAAAAAGTGATAAAATTAATTGTTGAAAATGAACATTTTATAGCATATTACCATAAGTCCTTAATAAAGGTGAAAAGAGTTGAGAAAATTAGTTTTAGTTAGTTAACTTCAATTAATTGTCTCATATTTAATATTTTTCCAAAGGTACCCCTACTTAATGGTAGTATACTGATGTGATTATGTTTATAAATTATTTCTAAGTTCTAGCATATTTCATTAGAATTGAAAAAAAACCTCAAATCTCATTAATAATGTCTAAAATTTATTAAATTTTAACTTTTTTTTATTTAATATACACTCTTTTTTTTCTTTGGTGAAGAAAAACCCCCCAAACAGGAACACACGATTACACCATTACATATCTAAAGAACGCCTTCCCTAACCTATCTTCTTCCGGCGTTTGCCACAGCTCTTCCGGAGGCTCCGTCCAGATCGTTCTACGTTCTCTCTGTTCAGCACCAAGAGCAGCAATTATGTCAGCACACCTGTTGGCCTCTCTGTAAGTATGCTGAAGTTTGATTTTCCATTTTCTCTCCAGTACGCTGTTGAGTTTCCTCTGCAAATGAGTATACCCTACGATCTGCTTTTTTCGCCCAATCGCTTGAACAATCTCTCTGGCATCACACTCTGCTATTACCTGTTTAAAACCCATTTCCCAGCATAATTCCAGACCCTCTATGAGCTCAATCAGTTCAGATTCCATAGCGTCCTGTCCTGGCAGCTGAATAGCAAACCCCCTAATCCATTCTCCACAATCCCCCCTTATCAACCCCCCACATCCACCTCTTCCATTACCAACACACCACCCATCTGTATTCAATTTAGACCAATTTGTAGGCGGTAAGTTCCATTGAATTTTAACAAATTCGCCCCTAAGATCCCCACACAGTTCCTTCATCTTCCTACTTCTACACCTCTCAACAATCTGACGAGCCATTTGATGACCATTTTTGGGTAAAACAAAATTGTCATCATGCACTATTTTGTTTCTCCACTTCCAAATTAACCAACACATGACTACAAAAACCTCCCCCCAACTATCCTCCTCCACTAGTTGTCTCTCTTTCAAAATATTTTGCTCAATCCATTCCTTCCATTCTGATCCAAAGAATTCCACTCTTTTATCAACAGGAATCATAGTTCTCCATATCTGAGTGATGTACGAACAGTCTCTAAAAACATGAAGATGTTCTTCTTGCTGCAGATCACATATCGGACAGCTGCCATTTCCTCCATCCCATTTCTTTGTGACCACCTTCGTTGCTAGTCTACGATTAAGCATCAGCCAGGTAAAGATCCTCACTCTTTCTGGAACCTACAACTTCCAAATTCTACTCCAAACAGGTAATTTTAGACCCTTCTTATCCAATTGAGTATACTGATATGCTGTCTTCGTACTAAATTCTCCATCTTTCGTTAGTTTCCACTTAAATTCCTTCTCTGTTCTGTTACTTCCATCTGCTAACTCATTGGGCGCTTTATCATCCTTAATTCGTCTGCAACCACTTATATTATTGCTAAATTTCTCCCATTTATCCGCAAGCTCCCTCCAAAGTCTTGAATCACATCCTTTAGCTATTAATTTCTCATCCAGTCTCCTACCTCTACCATACTTTCCAAATAACACCTGCACCCAGAGATCGTTCGGATTCTTATGCATACGCCAAAGATTTTTATATAGTAAGGCTTCATTCATTCCCCTTAAGTCCATAATCCCCAAACCTCCTTCCTCCTTAGCCATACGCATCCTTTCCCATGCTATAGCATGCCTTTTCCTTTTGTCACCTTCTTCTCCCCATACAAACCTTCGATTCTCTTTTTCAATCTCTTCTATAACTCCATGGGGTATTTTATCATGTTGCATGTGAAATAAAGCCATCGTACTAGTTACTGATTTGACTAAAGTTACCCTTCCTTCCATAGACAAGCTTGAGGCTTTCCAACCTTGTAGTCTTTTCTTCTCCCTCTCCACTATCATCTTGTACTTTTCTTTCCTGCACCTCGGGAATGTGATGTTTGCTCCAAGATATCTTCCCATTTCCTCCACTTCCTTGAATATGCTTCTCTTACAAATCTCCTTCTTCAAATGAGCCTTCACATTAGGCGAGAAACATATGGTGGTTTTGTCTTGACTAACTTTGTGCCCAGCTATGCTTTCAAAAACCTGCAAACAATTCAAAACAGTTTCAATTTGATTAATGTTAGCTTCAGTGAAAAGAACAAGATCATCTGCAAACATCATATGTGAAATGATAGGTCCTTTCCACCCTACTCTCATGCCTTTCCAGTGTTTCCCTCTCACTTTGTCAAGAATCATATGGGTTAATTTTTCCATGCCAAGGACAAATAGATAGGGGGAGAGAGGATCCCCTTGTCTGAGGCCCCTCGAAGGTTTGAACCCCTGTAATTTCTTCCCATTCCATAATATACAAGTTTCCTCATTTTCTACACACCCCATAATTCTTTTAATCATTTCCCATGGACAATTCAGCTCTTCTAAGACTTTTTCAAGAAACTTCCAGCTCATTCTATCATAAGTTGTCTCCAAATCCACTTTTATAGCCATATACCCCTTCTTACCTCTTTTCCTCCTCATAGAATGCATCATTTCATGCACAACCGTAATGTTGTCATGGATATTCCTCCTTGGAATGAAGCTCACTTGGAAAAGTGACACCAATTTAGGTAAAAATCTTTTCTTTCTTTTGACTATAATCTTCGATAAACACTTATAAACCACATTGCATAGCGAAATGGGGTAGAATTGGCTAACCACCTCCAAACTCTCCACTTTAGGTATTAAGGATATTAACGTCCTATTCACTTCTCTTATCTTTTCTGCATCTGCCCACATCTCTTTAATAGCATAACATACACTTTCACCCACCAGTTCCCAACAATTTTGAAAAAATAAAGCTCGAAAACCATCTTCTCCTAGTGCTTTAAGTCCTCCTATTGCAAACATAACTTCCCTAATTTCCTCATTTGTTAAGGGGTAAACTACACTTCTCCACTCTTCCTCCTCAATTCTAGGCCATGAATGCTCAGTCTTAAACCACGGTCTGTTATAATCTTCTTCCAAAAACAGTTTCTGGAAAAAGGTATTAACCAGATTTTCAACCTTCGTATCTTTCTCCACCCATTCGTTCTTATCATTCTTGAGCATAGTAACCCTATTCCTTCTTCTTCTGTTGTTTGTTTTGACATGGTAATATCTCGTATTCCGATCTCCGTCTTGCAGCCATTAAGTTCTGGCTTTTTGAAACCACATAACCTCTTCTCTATCCAACACATCTTCCAACTCCTTTCTAACTTTCTTCTCTTCCATATCCCAATAAGGATTCTTACGCCTTTCTCTATATGTTTGCAATCTTTCGCAGCAACAACTTTTTCTTTTCTCTTAGGTGCCCAAAGGAGTGAGTATTCCAATCATGTAGGACGGGCACTAAGTCTCTCAAATCCTCCCGTATTGAAGCTCCACCCTCCCAGTAACTTTTAATCAAATCTTTAAAATCCTCATGTTGTAACCACATTGCTTCAAATCTGAACGGTTTCTCCTTTATAGTAACTCTTTCTTCTGTTAGTTGAATTAATAACGGATGATGATCCAATTGAATTATAGTCCCAACTTTAACTATTGCATCAGCAAAAGCATTCCGCCATTCTATGTTGCACAAAGCTCTATCAAGCTTTTTATAGAGTCTGCATCCGTACCCCACTTTAGGACCCCTCCAAGTGAATTTAGGTCCTTCAATGCCCATATCAATAAGATTACACTTATCAATATTTCCCTAGAATTTATCGCACTTCCTCCAGTCCGGAAATACTCCTCCTCTTTGTTCCTCACCACTTTTTATATCATTAAAGTCTCCGGCCAAGAGCCATGGCCTCTTCATTCCTTTAGAAATCCCTTCCAAGTGTTCCCATAGCTCCTTTCTCTCCCCCTCTCTTGGACTAGCATACACAGCAGTAAAAAAACCAATTTCTCATTCCCAATCCATTCACCATACAGTGAAAAAATTGTTTCTGCATTACTACAGGTTGCAGGCTAATATCCTCATCACTCCACAACAACCAAATCCCCCCTGACATTCCTTGTCCTTCCATCATCACTTTAAATTTAAACCCAAAGCTTTTAATTCTTGCTTGGGCCTTATCTCCACTACATCTAGTTTCCACTAGCACCACAATTTTAGGTCTCCATCTTTGACACACCTCCTTTAAGGCAAGCCTAAAAGCTTTTCCGGCTGCCCCTCTCCCATTCCACACTAAAATCATAATTAAAACAAGAGAGATAAAGAAACCAACAAACAACATTCACCAATAACAAACTCACTGTTCATCACCACAAGCCGCTCCTTCGTACATACTCATTCTATTTTCTCCCCCTTTCATTGCTTGTTGTTCCTGAAACAACATTGGGTAGAGTTGAAATCTCCATTAGTGCAGAAAGATCGTATTGCTTCATCCACTTCCATTCTCTCTTTTCTTGTCCCAAGCAGACTATCTCGTTTAATTTCCCTCAGCCTAGCAGCTATTTCTTCTAATGAATCTGTATGGGTCTTCAATTTTCGATCCACATTATTTCCATTAAAAGCTTGGCCCACGCACTTCTCGCCCTTCTGCTTCACTTTTTCTTCTTGGGCCTTCAATAGGCCCAATCCAACCCCTTTCTCATCCCTTTTGCTTCCCTCCTACCTACCATCTTCTCTCTCATCCTTTCCCGCCTTTGATTTTTTTCCAGCTGGGCCCCTCTTTTTCTCCTCTTAAGCCCCTTTCATGTCACCTTTCTTTTCACACTCCTTTAACCCTTTACCCCTTCTTATCAAACTTTTTCCTGACACATTTTTTTTAATTCTTCCCTCTCCCCACTATTCCTTCCTAACAGTCTTTTCTCATTAGAGATAACTTTCATAGGTTCCCTAGAATGGGTAACTGTGTCACCTCCCTCTTCTATGCTTTCTTCTATTTCAAGTACATTAAATCTCGAGGCCCTTCCTGCTTCCCCTACATATTTACTCTCTCTCCTTTGCATCTCCCCCATAGCTTGTCCTTTTTGTGCAGCCCTACGCCCTCTCCTAGGCTCTTGCACGATCATCCATTCTCCATAGTTGCTCATCTTTTCACTTTCCGGTCTTTTTCTCCGGCTGTCATCTGGTTCAACAGCCTCTCTCCGGTTAGTTCGCACAATTTCAGATGAGCTATCCCCATGTAGATTCTTCTTTGGACATTACTCCAGATTGCGTCCAAACTTACCATAGTGAAAACAAATCATGTGTAATCCCTCATATTCTATTTTCAATTCATTCCCCTCAACGGTGTATGCTGGCAACAGAGGGGCATTTAAATCATTCTCCACACACATCCTTGCATACATTGTTCTTGCTTTCCCACTTTTATAGCCTTCCCTATCTGATTACTAAGGGCAAAGAAGAACTTCTTATCATAATACTCTACAGGTAGTCTCGGCAATCTGACCCAAGCTGCCACTCTACTTATCTTTTCCTTCCAAGGATCAAAATTACTCTTCCACATTTGCACTGTGAGGTAGTAGTTCTGGATCAACCACAACCCCTCTTCTAACGCAAAAAAATAATCTTCTTTGTTAGAAAAGGATGCTAACATAAATCCATTCCCTATATCATTCAGCTCCACCTTACCTGATTTTCCCCACATTGCTTGCACCTTTCTTCTCATTTGCATAAACCCCATGGTGCCTCCCAACAACTTAACTATAAGGGTATTCCTCCAATATGTCTCCAATCTCCTCTTTTCCTCCTTTGAGAAGTTGATCACTGGTCCCTTATCACTCTCCGAGACTAAGACACCCTTTACAACTTCTTCTTGATTGCAGAATAACAAACTTCCATCCCAACTCTCTTCCTCATCATCCATCCTCTCTTGTTCTTTTTCCTTATTCATCTTTGGTTTCAACACTTCCCTATATGAAAGAGGCTCCTCTTGCATATCGTCCCCCCAGACTCCTGATCCTTCATCCAGTCTTCATCTCTGGCTTTTAACAAAACCTCCCCTGAAAACCTTCCACCTATGCGTTGCATCTTTTCTCTGCTACCATCTCTTTGCTTCCCTTCCACAGACTCATACAAAAGGCTATCCTTCTCTTCCCTTCCACTAGTCCTTGATAAGCTTCGCCGATCAACCTGAGGCCGATCAGGGGGTTGCTTACCAAGAGTCGAATCCATCAACGGCATGGATAAACCCACACAAACAATCTCTCTCTAACTCTCTCTCTCTCTCTAATTGCTTTGTTAGCCCAGTGTGTGTTATTTAATATACACTCTACTCTAAGAGAACTAAGTCCATATATAATAAATAAAGAGTAAAATTATACATTTATATATAAAAATTCATTGATTTGACTTGTAAATATGACAAAACAACTATTTTTTTGGCAAAAAGGAAAGGAAAGATTTTCTCTTTCTGCCTTATATATTGGACCATTAATTTCATTTTTCCCTTATATTGGACAGCATCACAAGCTGAAAAAAAATCTTATAAGAAGGATATGAGGAAGTATATAACAACAAGAAAATGTTGAAATAAAAATGCAATAAAAATGAATTCAACATTTTTTAAATCATTTAGCTGCAAACACTGCTAAAGAGAGCTTTGTACATCGGCGAGGGAGTGCTTTTCACGTCGGTTAGTAGAGGGCCATATAAACTAGCAATAATTAAAGTTAGTAACTAAATTTTATGTTAATAAAATATATGATGTAGAAAAAACTGTCTACATTGGTTAAAATAAGTAGGCTTAAAGGTGCAATTTTGATAATGAAGCTTTTCATCAACAGTGTACAGTACAGAAATGATGTTGTAAAAATTAGTTAAATGATGTTTTCAAAAATTTCTACATATTGATTAAATGATGTTATTAGTTAAGTTTTGCAGGATGCAAAAATAGATACAATATTTTAAAAATAATAAAATTTTAATAACTTTGTTAAATTGGTCTAAATGTTTGTTATAAAGTTAAGTGGATGATAAGTGTGTCCCATATCTAAAAAGAGATTAGAGCTGGGAAACGGGCTGGCCGTCAGCCTGACATCTAACGGGCTGCCAAATTGGCGGCCCGAGCCCGCCACTTTTTTCTTTTTTCTTTTAATTTTAATTTTTTTATTTTTCTGAATTTTTTTAAAAAAATGAAAACTTTTTTACATAAAATTTATCAAGCCCATTTGATTTTTCGGAAGAAAAATACAATACATCTCTAAAAAATATAATCAACAATGTTTTAAAATATAAAAACATAATACATAATCAACAATCTCCAAAGTAAGTATGTATTTAAGATGAAATAATAAGGTTTAAAATAATATTTGAAGCTATTGAAACCTTATCTTCTTCCTACTAAAAAATATAAAAGGTTTATTTAAAAAAACAAAAAAAACAGGCTAGCCTGTGGGTTGGCGTGGGCCGCCATTTAGGAGGCCCAAACCCACCTCAGCCTGCGGGCTGAGCCCGTTTTACCGGTGCTAAAAGAGATGGACATTTTGATAAATTTAATATAAAGTTGATAAATTTACACCATTTTTTAAAAAAATTGTGACACTTTTGTACCATTTAAATCTTAATTATACCGGACATTTCTGTTGAAAAATTTTGTAGATAAAATTGCACACAAACCCAAATAAGTAACCTACATAGAAAGTCCACATTTCACGTCCCTTAACTTGAAATTAATTTTCTCCTCTTACTAATTGAATGAGGTTATGAACGCATTTTTTAAGAAAAAAGTACATGAGGGAAGAATAGTTGGTAAAATCCCCCGGGGAGGTGGCGAGAGAGAGGGAAAAATTGAAGAAATGTTTGCGAACATGATGAGTAGAGTGATTGAGATAAAAATGATAGTCCCAGGCTGGTTGCTTTTTCATAACTAGCTAACAATGTAAGTGAAGATTTGAAGCTTAATCTAAGAAACCAGACACGTTGAAGAGAATCATCAGGCTATATATATATATATATACATTGATGCTGCGTGCTGCTTATAATGCTTTTGGAAGAAAGAAAAATGATCCCTTCTTAAGGGGAAAGAGATCAGATATAAAGTTAGTAACCCATGTGATGTATCACAATGCAAGTTTGAACTTCAATATATAGTGGTGGACACCCTCCACGCAGGGCTCTGCAAAAACATTTGGATAACTTGCACAACACACACACTCTTAGACTTTAGTGCTTATACCAAAGAAAGTTCTTAGCTTTGCTTCGGTTTGCCTCTAGTTCTGTGTGTGAAGAGATCTCTTTTGCATGGTTTGATGAGCTGCATTGAGCAATAAATACTTGAGATATTGCTCATGTGTTTGGTACACAGTGTTATTAATAATAAAAAGGTTAACCTTTTACACACACACACATACACGTGTCTGTGTGTGTTTTTTCCTCCAAAACACAGATTCTTTATAGCCATTATCTTTACTGTTAGTGTTAGTACGCTCTCTCTATTTACTCTTGTGTTAATAGAACTATTGGGGTTGCATGAACATAATCATATTATATACTACTTCAAGTTCTTAACATAAAATATACTTTAATGAAGAAATTGAATGGCAATTGGATCTTATATTAAATACTAGATGGAGTATTAGATTTTTTTTTTCATGAGTGGAGTAGTTCATAAATGATGGAATAAACTCACACTAAATGCCTGGGGAAAATAAGAAAGGACTAAAAAGGTGAAGGTAATTATAATAAAATAGAAAGAGAGAGCTAAAGAGGGCAAAGCCTAGCATGATTTAGAAGGCACATGTGTAGGATGTATAAAAAGGAAAAGAATGATTTTATTACTAGTTGTGTTGATGATGACAAGCATGTACAAATCACATTAATGAAACGAGCTAAAAAAATAAAGAAAGAGGGCAATAAGATGTTGGAAATTGTGCCATAGGTTTTGATGGATCTCATGCAGACGAATATGAATGGTCAAGATAGGATTTATCCCTCAAATTAGTAGAGCTATTGTTGGATCCCTCGATGAGCGAGTCTGAGAAATGTATGATCATACTTCACATTATTAGAGAGATATTACTGGGCCCCTAGATGAGTGGGTCTGAGAAATATACGGTCATGCTATAATGGAAAGAAGTTCCATCTCTATAATCTCCACTCATGGATCGAAAAAGTAATAGTAAGAAATAAGAGGATGACGATTTCCATTTCTCATTCATGACCGGAATATCATATGACAAAAGAGATGTAATGTGGTTGTGTGATAATTTGTATCGGTTTACATATCTTCATGTGAATTAGATAGTAGTAATGTCTTACTAAAGACCGCTTATGACTCTCGGGCTAATATAGTCACTGGCTTACTGACAACTTCACATGGGCCTACATGGTCACTCACAAAATAAATCAACACTAGCTAAAATGTTTAGATCCATTGAATCAAGATTTAATGAATATTTTTGGGAGGATATATAATTTCATTTTATATCTAATATATATTTTTCGTGTACATATATTACACATATTGATATGTACATATTATATATAAATATTTCATATTTCATATTTCTTTCAAAAGATAGATCTTAGATTTAATTTATAAAGGCTAAAGTATACTTTTAGTCCTTTATGTTTGTAACAGGTTTCATTTTAGTCCTTTAAGTTTAAAAAGTACACTTTCAGTCCCTCAAACTTAACGCCGTTAGTTTTCTTAACGGAAATTGCTAACTCATCAAACTTAACATTGTCATTTTAAATCTTTTTTATTTTACACAATTTAAAATATCAAATTTATTATATTATTAAATTAAAATTAAAATGTGAGCATGTTTTGTCAACGTTTTATTGTACAGTTTTCAATTAAATTTGATGAGTCAGCAATTTCCGTTAAGAAAACTAACGGCGTTAAGTTTGAGGGACTGAAAGTGTACTTTTTAAACTTAAAGGACTAAAATGAAACCTGTTACAAACATAAAGGACTAAAAGTATACTTTAGTCATTTATAAAATAGATTAAATTTTGATTTATCTTGTTATTATGCCTTATTTTAATTTATGGAGATAAATCAAATTATATTCTCGTTTGACTTCTTATTCAAATTAAATAGTGTTTAAGTTATATCTGTTGGACAAATTTAAATAAAATTTCTTTATTTAATTTCTCAGATTTAATAGTTTATGATATGATTTGAATTTTTAAATAGATAAAAGATAGATTTCGAAATTCAAAAGGATATGCTCTGAATGTTTATAAATAGATTGTCAGAGCTCTCTAAGATTTGATACCGAGAGAAAGAAGGAGATCCAAGATTCGAAGGTAAAGGCGCTAGCACGTATCCGTGTTGAAAAAATCATTATGTGGATACTGGTAGAGGAGGTTGATCGTAGCTATTGACTTCTTAAAACCGAGTAAGAAAAGAAAAGAAAATACTTTAAGAAAGGTTTATTTATTGACTATACGATTTAAAAACCTTCAATAGATTCAAGAAAGAGATTGGAAAAATCTTTAATTTTCTATTGTGCCCTCCAATACTAACAATAAGAGAGAGAAGAAAAAAGAAAAGAAAAGAAAGAGAAATAAGTAATTTGATTCTTTAATGGAAAATGATTGGCATAACAAAGGTGACTTTGGTTTCCTATGACAAGGCACCAAACATAAGTGATCACACTGTGTGAGATTATTAGAAGAAAGTTCATCTACAAAAGAATCAATCCAATTCCATTTTGCATTTTGCATACCATAATAATGACAATTAAATCTTGTTGACCCCAAATCAACTTGCTTTCTACTGTGCGACCCGGGAGAGAGAGAGAGAGAAGGATTCATATATGAGACTGAATAATTTTCTTTTTGATTAATGCTAAGAGAGAAAAGTTTGAACTTTTCCTTTGGAACTCTGATCTACAATTTATATGTACATATTCCCCGTCTTCTTATTAAACCTTTGAATATTTAATGATCGAATACTCTAATATAGAAAGTACATATGGTACGGCTGATTTCTCAGTGTCTTTTGCTACACACGACACCAATACTAGTGATATACTCCATCCATGGTGAAAAAGTGCAAAGCGATCTGATTTTTTTATATAAATTCACTCTTGAACTTGTCCAATAATTTAATAAGTTTTTTTTTTCAATCGCCCCCTAAATAATTATACGTTTCTACAATCTATTTTTTCAGCAATTCTCTTCCCCTACTCTCTTTATAAATAAGGGTACTTTAGTAAAATTAGTTGCATTTTTATATATTTATCATCTTCAATTGATTTTAACCAACCTTTTGAATGACATGGTTTAATTATTTTCACCTTACAATTTGAACAGACTTGTCGAATGAGTTTGGATTGGGTGTTTAATAAATAGCTTCGTTTGGGGTTCCGTTAGGAACCCCGTTTTGACCCCCAAAACCCATTCTCACGCAAGTCAAGACAAAATTCCTCTCACATAAAGTACCTAGGAATCTGTGTCCGTTTTCTCAACGGGTTTCCAAACGAAGCCAATAACAAGTTTAACCTATCAAATGATAACAAAAAACAAAAAATGACAAATAATTTCATTGAGGTCAATTATATAATTTCACAAAAATTTATTATTAAAATATTATCTAAGGACTTCGTAGGAATTAAATCATTTCGTGGGATTATTTTGGGATTCTCATATTTTAGCGGTCCTTATGTGTCTTTCTCCCGTAGAAATAAACAAATCATGAAAGAGGTATGTCCTTATGTCTTTCTCCCGTTTGGAGAATTATGCTCCTTACAAAGAAACATTTCTACATATTACGTTATATATATAGATATTATATATATATA
>JANTPZ010093201.1:0-13760 GCA_025593235.1 Vachellia pachyceras | reverse complement strand
TTGCTTGCTTGCTGATCATTTTTAGCTTTCCTGTGTTACTTCTGTCATTTTCAGGCCGTTTGACGAGCTTATTTTATGCCCCTGGCGACTTCATATGGTATCAGTCTTCAAACTTCAGTCTTGTAGTAAGTATTGGAAAAATTCAGTGGAAAATTGGAAAGACAGTCCATGTTTTTTTCGTTATTTTTGGTCTTCTGTAGTTTAAGCTGAAACTTTTTTTGGGAATTGAGATAGAGAGTGGACAGTATCTGGGTCCTGCCGGTGAAAACCTTAACCAATGGGATTCTTGTTTCCTGAAATACTATGGGACGATCAATACTCTCAGAAATAATGTCTTTTAAATGGGGGCGCACTTTGCATGCTAATAAGAGCTCAAGTATGGTTAAATTTTTTGGTGGATGGATTGGTGGAATTAACGTGTGGCTAAATTCTAGAAGTCGCTCATTTTGAAGGAATAAGTTTGTTTTAAAACTTCTTACTTGATGAAGGATATCGTGGAATCTCGGAGACAAACGGAACTTTATCCATACAAAGCTGATGATTGATAAATAAGAACAACTTTGCAAACGAAGCCTAATGTTTCAAATGAACCAAAAGGCTAGTGATGCCAGTGACTTCAGTATAGCCACATGTGCCTTGGCACCACACTAGAGTAAGAGTCGGTTTTAAATTTCTGCTCTTAGCTGTAGGATAGTACCTGCCAAACCTAGAAATTTTTAAGTGAGAAACAGGGCTATCGATGATCCTATTGATCTTAATCGCAATCCTTGATTCTGAAAGGAGGAGAAGCAAAGTTATTTTTTAACTTGTTTGAAAATAGAACCGTT
This sequence comes from Vachellia pachyceras, assembly GCA_025593235.1. Classification (NCBI taxonomy): domain Eukaryota; kingdom Viridiplantae; phylum Streptophyta; class Magnoliopsida; order Fabales; family Fabaceae; genus Vachellia; species Vachellia pachyceras. The sequence goes on along the minus strand of JANTPZ010093201.1, from coordinate 12,933 downwards.
TTTGGCAATGAAGTTAACTTTTGAAAGTGCCAGGATCTATCCCATACCGGATTGAAGAAGAGTTATTTTTTAACTTGTTTGATTCTGGAATTGTAGATTGAAGAAGAGGAATCATTGTAACGTGCCTAGGCTTCTTTCTTGAGCGGACCATTCACAACATTTACTTCAAAGTTGTATGTTTATCTGTGGTGATTGCTGTGATGGCGACCTTCAGCATATGCTGCTTAGGCAGAAAAGGGGAGGGAAGGGGGAGAGAAACAGCATACTAGTGGCGGCAGTTTCCATTATAATCCATATTTCAATTTCTTTCTTGTAACAGGTTTTTGATTGATTGGTTTTCAAGTCTAATATTCACGTAGATCACACTATGGTAGCAAAGAATCGGCAGAATGCTACTGACTCTCCAAGTTCAAAACCGGAGGTTGGAGAGATTGATACCACTCCACCTTTTCAGTCTGTTAAGGATGCTGTCACTCTATTTGGTGAAGGATCTTTATCTGGGGAAAAACCTGCGATTAGAAAGGCAAAGGCTTATTCTGCTGAGGTAATATTGGTTTTGTAGTTGTGTGATATGAAATTGTAAAACTATTTCTGAAAATTGCATTTCATGTAATTGTTTCCTGTAAATATATAATGCTAGTCTTAATAACATTTTTAGTGTTATGTTCTGTCCTAAACTTGGATTAAAAGTTCTAAATCCAATTGTGATCCTAGTTTGTATTGTGATGGAAAATGTTTGAGAAATTTTTAATGTGAAAATAATTTGGAAACACGATAAGTTAGTAACAATCTATTATTTGAAGTTGTTCAAACAATTCACTATTTGATTGGTGAAATTAGGTCTTTAAACACTCATACTCTGTTTATACAATTTAGCCGTCACATCAATGCAGGACTAGGTTGGTTTAATTTTTTCTTGTCTATGGAGATACCTGTGTTGTAGTCCATAGCAGATTTTATTGTGCTCTGCTTAAAAGGTCCCTTGTGCATGTGATGGAATCTTATATTGTATACCTAAGCCAAAATTGCTTTTGTTTATGGTGGCATACCTTCCAATCAAAAGTATTGCTAGCTATTAGGAATTAGGATACCAATTCAATAAAAAGGAATTATATTATTTTCTGATTAGACTTAATTATCATAAATTTCTCCAATAATCGTGGTTTGAGCTATCTTCATGTTAGAAGTTGGTATGTTGGTGTTGAAGGACCTTCGGTTATCTTCTCAATGTGGCTTAACTTGACATCTAACAGGAAGCACTGTGAATTTTAGTTTCAACAGCCACAGTATTTTCAATGATAAATGATTTTATTTGAAGGTACATTATTATTATTTTTTTGTTGAGACTATGGAAATGTGCGTGTGCGCTAAAACATTTAAATTTCATTATATTATTTACTAGTCAACATCAGTTCATTATTTACTAGTCAAGCATCAGTTCATTAGTAGTCTTCCACTCTTCCTCTCACGTTTGTGGTATTTTTTGTTCTTTATTTGAAATAACGACTGTGGATGTTGTAAGTGGTGTGGACTCTGTAATACAGAACCAATAAAAAATAGATCCAACAATAGAGGGGAAGGGGGAGAGTTTGTAATTATGACTCGATATCTATAATTTGTCATTCACTATCAGAGGGAGCTTTATATAGAACTGAATGTAAATAACATCATTAAAGCGTCAACTCCTAGGATGCCTCATGTATGTGAAGGGATTGGGACAAGCTTAGGTGTAGTCTGGGGCAGCTTCATCTACTCCAATAAATACCTTGTTAAATTATTTCCTACATATCTTATACTCAATTAAGTGATGGATCTATATCCAATGAGAAACCACTAATTTTAAGCATGTAATCATGGTTCTTTATTGGTGCATCCCTTTATGCTTAGCTGCAAACTCACCTCACTGTTTTTTTTTGAAAATTCTAATTTGCTAAGTTGGTTGCTTCATGTAGAGAGTTTTGGCCAAGGAGACACAACTTCACTTAGCCCAGAAAGAGCTGAACAAGTTAAAGGATCAACTAAAGAATGCTGAAACCACTAAAGCTCAAGCACTAGTGGAGCTTGAAAAGGCTAAAAGCACGGTGGATGGTCTGACTGAAAAATTAAAGGCTCTAAATGAATCCAGGGAACTATCAATCAAGGCAACTGAAGCTGCCAAAAATCAGGCACAACAGCTTAAAGAAGAAAAGTATGGTGACCCTGTTGGAAATAATGGTGCTTGGAAAGAAGAATTAGAAACTGCAGTTAAGAAATATGCATCTGTTATCACAGATCTTGATGCTTCTAAGCAAGAACTGAGGAAGATTCGTCAGGAGTGTGATTTATCCTTGGAAGCAAGACTTTCTGCTTTCAAGGTAGCATCCGAAGCTGAAGATTTGATGAAGGCAAACACAGAAAGAGCAGCGGAATTGTCTAAAGAAATTTCCTCTGTGCAGGAATCAATTGAGCAAATGAAGCTTTCTACTGTGCAAGCACAGCAAGATCAAGCTGGGATATTAGCTGAGAAAGATGTACTGAGACAGTCATATAAAGCCACCCTTGAAAATTCACAAAAGAAATTGCTTGTTTTGAAAAAGGAATTCAATCCTGTGCTCACCAAAAATCTTGAGGTGCAGCTGAGCGAGACAATTAATGAAATTGGGGCTCTGCAAAAAGAGATGGAAAGTAAGAAGACTTCAGACTTAGATACCGTGAAAAGTGTCAAATTAGAGCTTGATGATGCTAAGGAATCACTGCAGAAAGTGGCAGAAGAGGAAATGTCTCTTAGAAGTTTGGTGGAAACTCTTAAGATGGAACTGGATAATGTGAAGAGGGAGCATTCTGAGTTGAAGGAGAGAGAATCAGAAACTGAATCTGTTGTGGGGAATTTGCATGTCCAACTCCGGAAAAGCAAGTCTGAGCTGCAAGCGTGCATGGCAGAGGAGTCCAAGGTTAGAGGTGCGTCTGAGGAAATGATCTTGACACTGGACAACTTGCTATCTGAAACTGAAAATGCACGGAGGCAGGCTGAAGATATGAAGGCCAAGGCTGAAGAGTTGAAGAAAGAAGCTGAAGTCACCAAAGTTGCACTAGAAGATGCAGAGAAAAAGCTTGAAGTAGCGCTGGAAGAAGCAGAAGCAGCAAAAGCTGCCGAGGCAAGTGCTCTTGATCGGATTAGGGTCTTATCTGAGAGGACTAGCGCAGCTCGTGCATCAACATCTGAATCTGGTGCTAAAATTACGATCTCAAAGGAGGAGTTTGAATCATTAAGTCGAAAAGTTGAGGAGTCTGATAAATTAGCAGAAATGAAGGTAGCTGCTGCCATGGCACAGGTTGAAGCTGTGAAGGCCAGTGAACAGGAGTCGATCCAGAGGCTAGAGGCAACTCAGAAGGAGATCGAGGATATGAAGGCTGCTACACAGGAGGCCTTGAAAAAGGCTGAGATGGCTGAAGCTGCAAAGAGAGTTGTGGAGAATGAGCTTCGCAAATGGCGTGAACGGGAGCAAAAGAAAGCGGCAGAAGCTGCATCACGTATATTGGCTGAAACACAGATTTCATCAGAGACATCTCCACTCCATTATACGATTCAGAAGCCAATTCAACCTCCAAAAGCTGTTGAGGTGCGCAAATTGGAGAAAGAAAAGGTTTCAATTTCCAAGAAGGTACTCCTTCCTAATATATCCGGCATCTTTCACCGGAAAAAGAACCAGGTTGAGGGCGGATCTCCATCTTACCTGCCCGGTGAAAACCCAGTGTGAAATTTTTTTACAGCTGTGCAGTTCATGAATGTGAGAAGCATATTGGCTTGTGTGTAGTTGAGACCAATGCGAACAGATTGTCGTGGTAGTAGTGTTTGAGGGAAAGAATTGTGAAATGTCCATAGTTTTCTGTACATGGAACCAACTAATATTGTTATTATATATTGGTATTTTGCTGCTGCCATTGATCTTTCATGCAGGTAGGAGTTCTTTCGGTGGGCTCTTGATGATGACTACTGAACTTGCCCCTTAAGTTTTAACCACTCACCGACCTTTTTGTCTCGCCGCTGTGAGATGTAGGGTTGAAGCAATCCCTAGCCACGTGCTTGATGCTTAGAAATTTTGGCAAACTTTTAGAATGTTGGAATGCGTATATGATATAATGGCACCCATATGCTTCAGGAACTACAACTGATTTGATCAATTTTCCCCGAGATTCTACTTGCGTGTGAATGTTCAACATGAGTTTTCTGTACTTTTGTTTGATTTTTTTTTTGTATTAAACATTTTTATCTCTTCACATAATTAGTATTCACCTGCAAGATCGAAGGTATATTTGCTATAATAAAAAGAGAGCAGATATGATGATTGAAAAAAATGTGACATTTTCTTTTGGTGTTTCAGTCAATAACTTAGCAAATGTATGTTTGAATACTACGTTTGATTCTTAATAGAAGATTTAGTTTGTAGTGTAATTTGCAGTAGAAATCAAATTTTCTATGCAAGTCTTGGGTTAGGAATTAGGATACTGCTCATGTTGTGATTTAAACAACAAATTGATTTTATTATAAGTATATGCATTTGTAAAGGAAATAAGATAAAAATATAATTAAACATGAAATTTATGTCGTTACTTTTCATATTTATCATTTTAATATATTGTATGTAGAGAATGAGCCCTAGGGTAACAATAAGGTTGTTATATTATATAACTTGGAAGTCACTTGTTTGAAACAGTCTCTCCACTAGTAGTGATAAGATTGTGTACATTCATACTTTTCTAAACCTCACATAGTGAAAAGCTTTGTGTATTTGGTCATCTTTTGAAATAGCTTACCTTATCTGATTCTTATTATGATGCACTTTTTGTAAGAGAAGAAAAACATTTAATACAAGTCACTAAATGGTATCAATCACCTCCTCTTTCTATGAAAAGGGATGTAAAATGAATGGGATGCAATTTTGTCAAAAATTTGTTTTTTACAGATAATAATATTAGAGGTGCCTTGTAACATAGGCTGTGAAGTAATTCTTTGTAATATTTGAGGATATCCTTTTGACCAATTAGTATGATTAATGGCGGACGAAACGCTGGAGTTTGTGGGGGGAGAAGTGAGTGGCTAGAAGTGGTTAGTTGGTTGGGTCATTCAAATAGGCAGTTCTCACTTTATTGGAACATGTAGCTGTAGCCATCTCATTCGATCCTGTTCTTGATACCACATACATTTGCAGGGGAAACAGCATTCAAGGGATCTCAACATTATTTACAATTGAAATCTGGAATTAAAATTTTTCTGTTTCAGTATTTTCTCATAATTCATCTTTAGTATGTTTAATCTTCAGCTTTTTAAATTTTTATTAGCACTAATGCTCAATTCTATACTTATTTTTCATGTTTCCAATGCGGAAAGAATAAAAAATGTGTAGAAAATATGGAAGATGATGACAAACAGGAGAAATATGATTTCTAGCTAACATTGCGAATAAACTCATCAATTGTCGTAAAATCAATTTCCTGGACATAGGCCAACAGAAATTATAAACAGATCTTTGCTTTAAACAGTTCCTCTAAGTACATCTTGTTATGAGGATATATAACTAAGAGTAAGGTCGTTCCACCATTCACTTATTCAGTGAACAGTTCGCAAACATGATTTTGCTGAAGAAAATTCTTATCACTCTTATTTCCAACTGCAACTTTCTACCCCTTCCAAACAATTGACAGTATTACTCAATAATCATATTGAGCGTAGGAATCCAATAAGATGAATAGAATAACATGGCCTGTCTCACCCTTGCATATATATATATATATATATATCCGCTTTTACTAATTAGGGTCCTAAGATTCATATGAAAGCAAAACTACATAACTGGGAAGAGAATTGCTATGGCCTAAGCAGATCCAGAAGCAGAAGGGCTCGTAGGGTGGTGGCTTATAACCAAAGGCGGACGTAAAGCCTTGTGATTTGCCTCTTTCTGCTTGCGTGCTTTATACATCTCTTCTGTTTCTACCACGATCAACCTTTTCACCTATAACAAACCAGAAAGTTCCCGCAAGCATATTAAGGCCTATAGAAAATCAGTCGCCAAAACAACACACACACACACAAGTGCACAAAGTTAGTAGAAACCTGTTGGAGCATTCCCCTGATACTGGGATTGTTCTGGCGCACAACAGTACGGTTACATTTGCTAAGGCATAAAGCCTCTAAAGTACGCCTATGGAGTCTCCTGGTGCCGGGAATTCCCCTTACAAGGGTTATATATAGTTTTGGGCTCCAGGCTATGGGAATGCATGCTTTGAAAGCTTTGAAAGCATCCATTTTAGCCTACAGGGCAATTTGGTGGGGCATTGGATTAGTAAAGCACTAAGAAAGACGAGAGAAGGATATTGATTAACAATCACGGGGAGCTAAAAGAAAAGTAGTAGGCTATGCAGAAGCCATATTGAGGCATGTGTTCATTGAACTGGAAATTCCATGTACGACATAAAGCAACTAAAACTGAATTTCTTCTTAAGGCCCTAGCATTAGTGTACCTAACTAAAACTGAACAGGGTAAATTAACACAAGAGCATGTTTTGGAACTTGGAAATGCTGAAAACCTGAAAATATTAAATCCTGGAAAATGCAGACAGATGAGGTACATTAGTTAAGTACATTTGAATTTTGATATGTGAAATACAAACTCATGACTGAGACTCATGAATTCAAGTTAATGACATTTTTCTTTTGGTTATGTAATTACTGTACAAACATGGTTGCTAGTTGATACCAATGGTTGATGATGACTTTGGAAACTTTTTTAATCACCCAGGTCATTGAATGGTCAAATCATGGGACAACTGAGAAGAAAGCTCATTTCTATTAACAGTAAAACTCTATCATGAGATGCTTCAACGCCAAACATAAAGGAAGACAAGAATAACGTCATCTAAAAGACAAAGAACGAAACCATCCAGAAACCCAAAGAACCGGAAACTAGGAACTCTCGGCAAAATGTAACGACTGTGTTGCTAATTCTTCAATTATGGATGTAGATTTCAGGATTTGGCATTCAATATGAGGATTTTAAATAAGGAGGATAGACCAGTCTCTATCTGAGGGATGAAATTCGCCATAACAGGAACATGGTAATCATTCGCAAAGATCTGCTAGAAATATACAATTCTGAAGGTCAATTAAACACATTTCTAATGGATGAAAGAAAACGCAAGGATTGTTGGGAGCTATGCCTGAACGAATCAGTCAACAAAAAATCCGGCGAAGCCTTCATTTCCCAATACTTTTCAGAAGAGAAAACTAACGATGACAGCAATAAGTCATAGAAGCCCGAGAAAGTGAAGCAGATTAGATTCAGAAGACTTACTGGAAAAGCAACAGAATCACGGAGAAGGATAGCAGGTGGAGGCAGCGGCAGCTGCGCCGTTGACCGGAGGAATAAGAGTGAGAGATCAATGCGGCAGAAGCTGCGACAACTTGGGGCCTAGGGTCAATGTAGCAAGAAGAACCAGAACAAAAGCGACGCCGTTTTTTTAAAAAAATGACCGAGACAGGCTGAACCGGTTCCAGCGTTATTCCAGACCGGACCTGACATTTCTGGTCTTTTTTGGGCCGGGGCGTTTCGGTTCTGTCATCATTGCTAAAGCACACTCCGCCTTCGCTGGCTCTCACTGGGATACTCACAGACAGAGAGAGAGAGAGAGAGAGAGAGAGAGAGAGAGAGGTCATTTGCCTTGTTGATGGTGATGATGATGGGCAGCAACAGCAGAGACAGAGAAGAGGCTCCCACATTCATCACCAACCCATCATCTTCTTCTTCACCAAACACCTTCTCTGACCAGCTCGACTGCTATCTCAACGACCCCACTTCCCTCATCGGAAGCGCCTCTGGAAGTTTCCAAAGCGACAGTCTTCTTGGCGCCAGCGAACCCTTCAGCACCAACCTCGACCTAGAGTTCGGCTTCTCCCGTCCAGATTTCCGCCAGAGCCCGCTTGCCGGGACCGTCGAGTTCTATCAACGGCATGTCTTTCTTTGTTACAAGAACCCGCGGTTTTGGCCTCCGAGAATTGAGGCTTCCGAGTTCGATCGCTTGCCTAGGCTGCTTCATGCCGCCGTCATGGCCAGGAAGAGCGATATGAAGGAGGTAATGCCTACATTCTTGTTTATTTCATTTCATTCCTGAAATGTTTTGAGTATTGTGTTGGTCTTTCATTCTTCTGTACTTCTGAATTGGTTTTTAAGTGATCGGTTGTAATGGATATTGGATTCTGTTTCATAGTGCCTGATAGCGTTTTCTTACGACCAATGTGTGAGTCACTTTTACAATGTATGCGAGTTCCAGGGTTGATCGTGAAAGCTGTTGATTTTCTTGGACTGATAGCTTGTTTTGTTCTGTGTTAGAAAATTCGTTTAGAATAATCTTGCTTTGAATTTGATTGTATTAGAAACTGACTAACATATATGGGTTGAGATTCTTATGTTGCTCCAGAGTCAAACAAAAAACATTTGTTATTACTACTATTAATCTCCTTAGTTCAGGATCGCATCTGATTTTGTACATTTCTCTACCCTCATTAATGTGAGCAGTTTAAAGTGATAGATAAACAGCAACAAACAAAGGGCGAGATTTTTTCAGTAGTCCAAGAGTTGCGTGACTATTTTCCATTTGCATTTGTTTTAATTTGCGAGAAACGTCGTATCATTAGTAAATTTGGTTCTGGATCTATTATTCTCGGATGGATTACATGTCACCTTCAATATTGTTGTAAAATCTGAATTCTTGGATGAAACAAATAATTTGTACGGTGTAGGATTTCTGTTCTATTATGCAATGAACAATTATGATATATGCTCTGTATAGACAGTCCATGACATAATTCTGAGTAAATTTTTTGTTTTTGGGCCTGACATAACTCCAAGTAATTGAAAAGAAGGAATCTTCCTTTTGACATATCTGTTTCTGTTTTCAGTTTATAACTTAACAGAATGATAGTGGCTTTGAGTTCCAGTTATCCTGATTTAGATGTTTCTTTTGGGTCTATGGTTTTGTGCATAAATGAAATGAATGATATGATGAGATAGAGGAGGAGTTACCTCTTATATCACAGTTTACCTGGAGTTTCAGCTGCCTTAGAAAATGAATGGATAACTTGGCATTGATTGGTGTGACACATTTTAAGTCAGTGTAACTATTGACTGCATAATTTTTTAACATCCTGGGAACCCGTTGTTTTATTTTCATTCTATATTTTTATTTCACTTTTTTATCATTATGTTGATTGTGTCTGATTGTCTTCAACTTCTCCTTTGGGCAGACCCACTTAACAATATGCGAGGGACATGATGGGACTGAAACATCAAATGGAGATGTGTTAATCTTTCCGGACATGATCAGATACAGGTTAGTACAAGTTGAGTTTTTCAATTCTGGATTCTTAATAGTGTTCATGTTTTTTGCCCTGATTCATAACCAATAGTTTTGGTGAAATTGCAGGAGATTGACTCATTTTGATGTTGAAACATTTGTTGAAGAAGTGCTTGTAAAGGATGGAGAATGGCTTCCTGGAACTCCTGAACGCTTAAGAGGTTCACACATTTTTGTTTGTTCACATGGATCACGTGATCGTAGATGCGGTGTTTGTGGACCTCTCTTGGTAAATAAATTCAGGGAAGAGATTGAGCTAGATGGTCTTCAAGGTAAAGTGTTCGTTAGCCCATGCTCACACATTGGAGGGCATAAATACGCAGGGAATGTCATTATATTTGGATCAAGCATCAATGGAGAATTCACGGGGCACTGGTAAGGAGGAGGGTTGCCAGTCATTGACTTCCTTTTGGTGACTGAATTTTCTGTTTTCTTGTTTCGGAATTACCATTTTTAACTTGGTCTGTTAACCAGATATTGAATACATTAGTGTTCATTTCAATTTATATACATAGGTATGGGTATGTTACTCCCGATGATGTGCCTGTTTTGCTTCAGCAGCATATTATCAAAGGGGAGATTTGGGACTCACTCTGGAGGTAAATATATTATAATACTTTTTTTGATGACTTTATTTTAACAGTTTTGCTTCTGTCCTAGTTATATCCTTTACATGACAATAGCCGACCTGGGGTATGCTGGGTTATTAGGGTATAGAAATTCATTCCTTCTGAAGTTTGTACATATAGGCAGCAAGGTGATGATCCTAGCTGAAATCGAAGCCATACTCCTACTACATGTTGTAATTTGATGGTCCAACAATGGTAGAGCTAGAAAATTCTGACACCTTTCATCTGAAAAGGAACACAATTCTTTCCCAGTCAGGTCATGTTGAAAACCGTAAAGTATGTTCTCCCAATCAATGCCAAAAAAATAAGTCTCAAGTAGCAATTATAATGTGAAGATTTGTTTCTTCATTAGTAGTTTTGCTTTCTCCTTATTGTAATGTTAAAAGTTTCACCCATAGCTTATCAAGGGAACCTCCTGCTACCTACTCTGCTTGAGGGGGGGGAGAAAATTTTGACCTTTCAGACTTGCACACTCCCTCTCTTCTAAAAATTATCTAATTATTGGATCTGGGACTCTATTTGATGCAACTTTCTATATTGCCATCAGGGGTCAGATGGGTATTCCAGAAGATATGCAGAAGAAAAATCAAGAACAGAGACTTCAGCTGAAGGGCACTAGAAATGTAGAAGAAAGCCGCAAAGCATTGATTCTGACACAAAATTCTAAGATAAGCACCGCTCATTGTAGATCTCAGGACAGCTTTGTGAGCTGCTGCCAGCAAAATGAGAACTTCTCCTGCTGCCAGGACGATGCATTTGAGGAAAAGATTAGCAATTCTGATGTCCTGGAGAAAGAAGCAAAACTTTCAGCGGACACTAGTAGCAGCAGCGGAAACGTCAAGAGACTGGTTTCTAGAACAAATAGCGGCAAAGGAGTGTCACAGCGAAAACTCTTTTCCATGCCAACCTGGCTTGATGGCTGGGAGTCAGAAGATACCTATGCTGCTCTTTCTGTTGTCTGTGCCGCTGTGTCTGTAGCAATTGCCTATAGCTGCTACAAGCATCTGAAATAGGAAGAAGGAACAATTGGCTTGCCGTGTTATGTAGCATAGTGGGTCAGATAACTTATATTGTCCCTGTACATTGTAGTCTGATGCCAGTGTAGTGCTTGTGTATATCAGTTCTCTGGATGATCAACTTTTTTTTTAAGTATCTTCTGGAAAATCTGAGTGATCAAGTCAACAGCATGAATAGAGTTCGAGTGGAACTGATCAGTAAGGACTAAAATTTAGTATCGAAGTTTGCAGCTTCGGTGTTCTCAGAACCTGTTTACTTGTCCTATTAAGAATGCTGGCATCCAAAACTACACTATTAAGGATGCTTGCATTAATGCTGAGAAATTTTTAGCCAAATCACGCGGGGATCAATTGTTAAAAGATAAACAAGTTTATGGTAAGTTGTACTAAAAAATGTGTCCGAGTTTGATTTTTTTTTTTACTATAATTAGGTTTTATCTATTTTTATTAGTTGAATTGACTTGAAAGTTTTGGCCCAACATTATTCGGTAGTTGTTAAATCAAATCTTATGGGTGGTCTGGTCTGGACTTATGGACACATGTCATATCAGTTGGTAAATACCAACTAAGCCAAGTGGATCCTTTCATCAAATTTTATTGGACAAAATTATATTTTTAGTGTTTTTTGGTTTGAGTTGTTTGCATTAAAGCATTATATTATTATACTTCAAAACATCACAAACGAGTTTTTATATTTGAAATTGGAATGAATACATTTTAGGTTGTCTGCACATTGCATCATGTAATTTGATTCCAATATCTTTAATTCTTCATAATGGAAATTGTTAAAACCTTTCTTAAATTTTTCAAGGAGAATCACTAATGGCTTGTTTGGTACCATGGAATTGGAGTGGGTGGATATGGAAATGGAAATCATTTCCATGATAGAGCTTGTTTGGTACTATGGAATTGGCTTCCGTGTGGAAGCCAATTCAATCAAAGTGCATGGAAATCAATTTCATGAGGTAAGGTGTGGAATTGAACAAAAATGCATTGAATTTATTTTAAATCTACAAAAAAAAAAGATTTTTTGAATTTTGAAGGGTTTTTGGTCTTTTCATGTAAAATTCAATATCTTATTTTCATGACATACTAAACATACTTTTAAACTGCATTTCCATATCCATTAATGAATTCTACGTACCAAACGAGCCATAAAATGCTTCACAATAAATAACCAGCACTTATTCATTTCACTACTTGATAGTCATATATTATTACTCATACACAAGAAAGACATTTTTTTTCTTCAATCAATTGAAATAAATAAATAATTTCTTTGTAAAAGCAATTCTAAAATTAAAAAAAATTGAATCATAAGCTAAGTGGTCTAGTGAAGTACCAAAAAACACCAAAAATATCAAGATTATAACAAATTAAGTTATGAGTATCACGGGTATTAATATTTTAACAAACGTTAGATAGATGGAGTGTTTAAGTCATTTAAGAACTATCCACTTATTTTTTTTGTAAATATCATTTATTTTCTTTAATAACACTCTAAAATGTCCGGTATCCAATATTTTTTTAATCCTATTATCATGCGTGCTTGCTTGGAAATAGCTTCCTAATCATGTTGCATGCAAATCGAAATAGTTTTCTAACCATGTAGTTTGAAATATGTAAAATCGTTTTCCAACGTATTCCCAAACATGCAACCTTTTTTTTTTTTGTACAAAAGAGGTTTTTTTTTTCAAATTCAAACCCTGACCAAGCACCTTGATTTAAGTGTCATTTGTTTGCGTGTTCTTGAATTCTCTAAGGTCAACGTCTCTCTGCCGACCAAAAAAACCCGTCAACAAATCTTTCTCTTTGAGAGAGAGAAAGGAATAAACAACATTTAAAAGCATGATATCATGAATGCTGATTCACTCTGTACCTGACGACTTGTCGTTTTTGTT
>JANTPZ010093200.1:0-14557 GCA_025593235.1 Vachellia pachyceras | reverse complement strand
GACAGGCAGCTGTATATTTATACACACGCAAACACAAGGCCGTGGCAGGGGCACACACTGTTGTAGAGAGAAGTGCGAGAAGTATAGAGAGAGAGAGATGGCTTATTCAAGATTTGTTCTTGTGATGACTTTAATATTATTGCTCTTTTGTTTTGCATTTCAGGTAGAGACTGTATATATATAGATATTATCTTCTTAGAAAGATCAAGCTCTTTGCTGTTAAACTTTTCAAAGTATATACTCTTCACTGTACTTCTGGTTTAATCAATCTGCAGGTTTCATCTGATGATGATGTCAAGATCAATGACCACCACCACACCTCTCACTCTCTGCAGGTTCGATTACGATGCCTCTCTCTCTCTCTCTCTCTCTCTCTCTCTCTCTGTGTCTATAATCACCATCATTATTAATGGAATCTTCAATAATGGTTTATATATGCAGGTGGTAAAAGGACCCAGCAATAGAAGGCTTCTTCCATATATAAGTATGGCTCCTCCTCTATATATATGGATATAGATATATATGATTGATGATGATATATGAATGATATATATATATATATAAACTGTAGACTGTGGAGTTAGATGCGGGGAGAGATGTAAGATGCACTCGAGGCCGAAGATATGCCTGAGAGCGTGTGGGACATGTTGTGAGAGATGCAAGTGTGTTCCCCCAGGCACCTATGGCAACAGACAGATGTGCGGCAGATGTTACACTGATATGCTCACTCATGGCAACAAACCCAAGTGCCCTTAAGCCATCATATTCTTCCCCTCCCTCTCTCTCTCCTTTCTTAATAAGTTCATCATATTTCTCATCTATTCCCAATCTGAGTTAACTATCTATATATTATGATACTCGCTCCTCTCCTTCTTGATGTAAAACATATCTGAATAATTTGATTATTGTTATAAAAGTAATAGAATTTGATATAAGACATAAGAGAATAAGAGAAGAGAGAGTGGGAGATCAATGGGGAAGTAATTCTCATTCACTTTTCAAGGTTTTGTATATCCACAATGTTATACATATGGCCTCTATTCATAGGTATTCAAGGGTGACCTCCAAAGGTCATGCACAATAAATAGTACATTTAATACATATGAATATACATTGTGACTTTTTGTTTTCGTATCGTTCATGAATCTGACTGTATGGTAATAATGATATGGGAAGTGAAGAGTCAATGGACATCCACATAATTAATATATTTATAACACTCCCCTTGGATATCCATTATGAATGTACCTAATTAAAAACTTTAACTAGGAAAAACTCAGTGGGACAAAACCTAGAAAAGGGAAAAAGAGTACAGCATGTATCGACTCCCCCTCATGACAGCATCACTTAATATCTCTGAGTTTACGAAGACCGATGCCATGGACAAGCTTTTGAAAGATTGCACTTGGAAGAGATTTGGTGAATAAATCTGTAACATTCTCATTGGAACGGATATGTTGGATATCAATTTCACCATCCCTTTAAGATCTCGGGTGAAGAATAATTTTGGTGAAATATGCTTTGTTCGATCACCCTTGATGTACCCTTCCTTTAGTTTGGGCAATACATGCAGCATTATCCCCATATAGGATCGTCAAGATCATTTTCCCGATGATAAACCACAAGTTTTCTGTATGTGATTTATCATTAACCTTAACTAAACACATTATCTACTTGCTTCATGGATTGCTAGAATTTCAGTATGGTTAGATGATGTAGCTGATATAAACTGCTTCATAGATCGCCATGAAATAGCTACACCTCCACATGTAAAAAGATAGCCAGTTTATGATTTACCATCATGTGGATCAGACAAAAATCAAGCATATGCATAACCAACCAGTTTGTGCTTGGATTTATTTGAGTAGAATATCCCTATATCCATAGTGTCTCTGAGATAACGGAGAATATATTTCACTCCGTTCCAATGTCTTCATGTTGGTGAAGAACTATATCTTGCTAATAAATTAACAGCAAATGATATATCAGTATATGTGTGATTAGCAAGATACATTAGTGCTCTTAAAGTACTAAAATCTAGTACTTCTGGACCAAGTAGTTCTTCATCACTTTCTTCACTAATTACTTGAGGTTTGAATGGGTCTTTATCAGGTTGCAAAGACCTCACAACCATTGGAGTACATAATGGATGAGATTTATTCATATAAAAACGTTCTAGGATCTTTTTTGTATAAGTTTTTTATATACAAAGATCCCATCTTTTATGTACTCAATCTGTAATCCAAGACAGAATTTCATTCTTCCTAAGTCTTTCATTTCAAATTCTTTCTTCAAACAATTAATTGCCTTTTGTAACTCTTCAGGAGTTCCAATGATGTTGATATCATCAACATAAACACAAATGATGACAAACCCACATCCAGATTTTTTTCATAAAGATGCATGGGCATATTGGATCATTTATATATTCCTCTTTCAACAAATATTCATGAAGACAATTATACCACATGCGCCCTGATTGCTTCAGACCATATAGGGACTTATTCAATTTGATTGAGTATTGTTCTTGAGAACTAGAATTCAATGTTTCTGTCTCTTTAATTCCTTCAGGAATTTGTGCTTCTGGCACTTTTAGTCCTTCAGGGGTTTTCATATAAATATCATTGTCAAGTGAGCCATATAAATAGGCAGTCACAACATCCATTAGATGCAAATCAAGCCTTTCATGTAAAGCCAGGCTAATCAAATAACGAAAAGTAGTCACATCCACTACAGGTGAATACGTTTCTTCATAATTGATACCAGGCCTTTGCGTAAAGCCTTGGGCTATAAGATGTGCCTTATATCTTACAATTTCACCCTTTTCATTTCGTTTCCTCACGAAAACCCATTTATATCAAACATGCTTTACATCTTTTAGTGTAAAGACTACAGATCCAAACACTTTTCGTTTTTCCAATGATTTTAATTCTGCCTTAATGGCATCTTTCCATAAGGGCCAATCTTTTCTCTGTTGGCATTCACTAATGGATTGTGGCTCATGATTCTCATCACTATTCATTACATCATATGCTATATTATAAGCAAAGATGTTGTCAATGTTGACTTCATTTCGGTCCCAAATGATTCCATTCATAAGATAATTTATTGAGATCTCATTATTTTCAGGTACATGTGTCTCTTCTGGGACTAATTCATTCTCTTCTGGAGATAACTCTTCTGGAGCTATTATCTTTTCTTGATAATCCTCGATTTGACCATCTATATTTTTAGCTCCTTTTCCTTTTTGAGGATTTTTATATTTGAAACCGATTGACCTTTCATGCTTCAGGAGTGATTTAGATTCATCCATAATAGTTTATCCTTCAGGGATATTAATTCTGATAGGAGCATTGGCAGCTGGGAATGTGACTCTGTTGATCCGTAAATGCTTTTGACATTTGATTAGCTAAATTCTGTAAATGAATTATTCTTTGAACTTCCAGTTCACATTGTTTTATCCGAGGATCAAAATCAGCCATTGATGATTCATTCCAGCTAATCTCTTGACCCAACTGCTTATTTTCTCCCCCTGATACTGATGAAACTAATTCATCAAATGACACTCAGCAAACCATGCCAGTATATATTCATTGGGTTTTAAATGCACATATATTACATCCCCAAAAATAGGAAATATTAGGTTTTTGATCAAAAACCTTTGCAAAGGGGAAATCTTTCGATAATTTGTTGGCATCATGCGAATTAACAGTGCTGCATAGAAAATGGCTAAGCAGAATATGGGAGATTAAATCTCGTGTAAAAAGGTTACAACCATTTAACCAATCATTGCGCGTGAATATGAATTATAATATGTTCAACATCAATTCCAAGGGATATGAAATCCTCATTAGGCTATTGAAGTAAATTCATTAGCACTATTAAGATAGCGTTTTGTAATCGGATAATCAGGATAATACACTCTTAACAATTCATTGAGTAAGGAACCTTGCAAACTTCAGGTTGCAAGAAGATAATAAACAAACGTGAGACCATTTAGTTGATGTATCAATTAAAACCATATGGTAACTAAATGGTTCACCATGTGAGTTTATCCTTCCATACATATATTCCTGTATCCGTTTTAAGAATGTGAGATGCTCACATTATATTTGACTTTATGAGGGTATCATAATATATTTCCCATTGGAATATGCAGCATATGAGAAATAGTGGTATCTATTTACACATCAGGGTATATCTCATTTATTCTCAATCATTTCTCGCATCATAATTGAACCGGGATGGTCTAACCGATTATGGCCAATATTGAATTCATTAGTAAACTTCTGGTTTACATTGACAAACTGATGGTTTGTATTAATTAGCAAACATCTGGTTTACTATTTCATGACATACATTAAAATTATCAGTAAACTATTAGTTTACTAATGCATATCAATCATTAAATTCATTAATTTCAATAAACTTCTGGATTACTATCATATGCTTTCAAATATGCTAATATACAAAGCCAGAGAAAAATGAAGGAACATGAAATGTAAAAACAAATATATATATATATATATATACATAACCAACAATAATATATAGTTAACAGTAGAAGTATATACATATATATATATGATTATATAAGTTATATATGTTTAATTTATAGTGCTGTAAGTATAACAATAATTAAATTATATAAATATAGCTTCTGGCTATTTTATAAAATATATGGCATCCGCCATACATATTAAAATAAGAGATCAAACTTATATAACTTCTACTTCCATTTTATATCCATTTCTACGGAAATTATGAAACTTATTAAGTTTCTTATAAATTGGCTCTTCAAAAGCTTCCAATGCATATCCAGCGTGTTGATTATGCACACATATTGCCTTTTTATATCGTTCTTATCAATTCTTCTCCACTTCAGGTGAAGTTTAAAGCCATTATGATTCTAACCACACCGACGCCCACAATTGTAGCCACGTCTACATCCTCGTCCACAACCACAATCAAACAGATTTGTTAGATACTACATTCACTTCTGGGAATGGATTCAAATAGTTGGATAGGATTCATGACCTTTTTTTAAATAAAAACTCGTTATTTTGTTTAGCCATAAGGAGGCAAGAAATTAATTCAGCATATTTTTTAAAACCTCTTTCACAATATTGCTACTTCAGGAGCAATTTGGATGAGCTTTTGGAAGGATAATCATCTTCAAGTGGTCGTATATTTCCTTCACATTGATCCAAAGAAAAATGGATTTTTATGGTCAAATATTCGATTGAGACCTTTATGGTGGTAAAACATAAATCATATATTGAAAATAAATGTCTTTCTATAGTAATATCAAGAGTCACAAACTTAAATTTACCAATCATGATTCATATTAAGGTAATAAAGGAAATTCTTGCCATATAACAAAACAAATGATAAAAAAAACTTATATTAACAGTTAATATCATGCCTTCAAGACAATCAAAATTAAAACTCATGGCTTCGGGCCATTTTTATTCTTATGGCTTTAGGCCAATTAATGCCAAAATGAGGGATTAAGTTATATGGCTTCTGGTCATATAGTTTCATAATAGGAAATTAAGGTTATATGGCTTCTGGCCGTTTAATAAGATATAAAATAGAAATTTATAGCTTTTTGGCAATTTTATCTTCGGGATAAAAGTGGTATATGGCTTCTGGCCATATTAAAAAGAAATATGATATCTAATAATTTATCAACAGGATAAAAGTTATATATAGCTTCTGGCCATAAGATAAAATATAAAAATGCATATGGCTTCTGGCCATATAGCGTGGAATCAAAGGAATATGGCTATAAAATCTCAAAATTAAATAATTAAATAAATATGGCTTCCAGTCATATTATATCAAAATAAAAGAAATATAACTTTTGGCCTTTTATCTTCAGGATAAAAGTTGTATAATGTTTCTGGCCATAAGATAGAATGTAAAATGTATATGACTTCTGATCATATACCATGGAATCAAATGAATATGGCTTCTTGCCATATTAAAATAAATATGACTTCTGATCATATTATAGCAAAATCAGAAATAAAAGGAATATAACGTTTGACCTTTTATCTTTAGGATAAAAGTTGTATATGGCTTCTGGTCATAAGATAGAATGTAAAATATATGACTTTTGGTCATATATCATAGAATCAAATGAATATAGCTTATGGTCATATTAAAATAAATATGACTTTTGGTCATATAATTTCGTAATATGAAATTAGATATATATATATATATATATATGACTTCTAGTCATACCAATAATTTGTATAAAAACTTAAAATAATAAAGTAATAATTATCTCCAAACTTAGCCATGGAACCCAATAATTAAAACAATCGGTAAAAGATTCACTTTAATTCTATATAGTGGCTAAAATTATCCCAGATAGATCGATATTAAACAAAGGTACAGTAAAAGAAAGTAGATGAAATCATTAAGGTAACTATGGGGGAAGTATACCTTCATCAGAACAATCGTGCTGATAACGTGTTATAAAAGTAATAGAATTTGATATAAGACATAAGAATAAGAGAAGAGAGAGTGGGAGATCAATGGGAAAGTAATTCTCATTCACCTTTCAAGGTTTTGTATATCCACAATGTTATACATATGGCCTCTATTTATATGCCTTCAAGGGTGACCACCAAAGGTCATGTACAATAAATAGTACATTTAATACATATAAATATACATTGTGACTTTTCGTATCGTTCATGAATCTGACTGTATGGTAATAATGATGTAGGAAGTGAAGAGTCAATGGACATTGATGTGATCATATTTTCATATGTTTAGATAGGTAGAATTGAGGATTTTTCATGGCTATATTGTGTCATTTTACTGCTAAGTGGATTATGGGCAACCTATTATTTTACATACTGTGATTGCATCATTTTTTTCCGCTGAAAATACAGGACATATAGAAACGCATCGTTTTGGGTTGATGAAAAGGATAGTTGCAACGAATAAGCCAAATAAGGGAAGATGGAACCAATTCTGTTGGGAATAAACGGAAACAAACGACAGCTGGCAACAGCGAATTAGGCGGGAAGCAACGATTTATCCGCGGGACAGTCTTTTATCCAGGGGATGGCTGGCTGAACGAAAAAAAGAAGGAGGCGTCAGTCCTGCAAATCCAGAGACCCACTCCATCAGATTTCGTCACGCGTTTGGAATAAAAACAGAGCGAGAGCGAGAGAAAGAAATGTTCCAGATCTAACGGGGAGCTGTGGGTATAAGATCGCAGGACGCCATGGCAGTAACTGGGGACACAGATGAAGAGTGTCTTCCAGCAATGAGAAGCTAACACCATCGATCCACCTGGAGGATGAAGTTGTACTGGATCTACTGCATACACAGGGATGATTTATGCATTGATCTTTTCATCTGATCTTTATACCTCAGTGTAGTGTACATCGATTAGAGGCATTTAACCATTCAGTGCACTGGCAAACACATACTCATTAGTGCATTTAGATATGACATTAGTGTTCTTGAATAAACTGCAGACCATTTTGATTGCTAAACTTCTCTTTTCTCTCTAGTGGATTTGAACCTCAACTTGGCAATCTGACCCATGAAACGTTGAGAGTCCTCAACTGTCTTACTGCACTTATATTCGGAATCACGAGCTCATCTTCACTCTTGTTTTTAACTTTCTGATCCTTCAAACAAAAAGGAAACATTATAATCAAATGTGATTTCACTGTGAATGAAGTAGAGAGGGCAGCATGAAATCTTCCAAGTGGACAAACTTGAAAAAGACACAAACTCAAGCATTCCTCATCTTGGATTCATTTAGTTAGATTCAAGCTTAGTAGAACCATAGGAACTAGGAAGTTAATTGAACACTCAGATTTGAAAACAAGGTAAATTGCATGATCGAAATTCAGTTCAATAGGTTGACAGCCAAGAACCAAAGAGAGAGACACTTAGGGTTGACTCACTGCAGTACAAGAGTTTGACTCTAGTAAATTTTGATACCTAACGACAAGGTTAATCAGACATCCACATAATTAATATATTTATAACAATTATATTAATAAAGTTACTTAAATTAGTTAATATGACATGTTTTTTCTAAATAATCTAAACATCTTCCTCAATTTTCCCTTCCCCTCTCTTACTTGATTATTGTTAAGGGAGTATCAATGGAAAAATTGATCAACATGAGAAATAGATGGTTTTACGTTTACGATCAATGTAAAAGCACAACCCTGTTAATGCACTACCAGAAAAATGGTATTTAGCGATGGGGTTATTTTCCATTAAAAAATTTCCATTTAACAACGGAAAATATTAACGACACTTGTTTTAGCAACAGAAAATAACCATTTAGTGATGAAAAATGACATTTTTCTAGTAGTGAATTAAGTTCTATATACATTGAGGAGTGGAGGGGAGTATAAATAAGAATGGATTAGCGATGGTTTGATCGGACTCACTAGTGGTTCGGTTTAAACCGAAAATCATCTCCATGGTTGTGCTGGTGTTATTATATTGACGATTAGGATTATTATGAATTCATTTCTTACATATACCGCTATTTATATATATATATATATATATTCACATAATTATCTTTATTAAATTATTATGCCGTCGTTTTGACCACCTCTTGAACCATGAAAATTAAGATTCATTGATCGACACGATTCCAGGTTGGTTCAACATTGATTCATTCTCAAATTTTAAAATTAACTCATATTTATAATAAACATGCGGCACAATCACTTCTCACTTCTTGTTGAAGGAAAATGACAATGGCCACGGTAAGGGTATTAAAATGGGCCTACATAAAATAATGATACGGTATAGTTATGTACACACACATAATTGGTTCAATCTAGTAAAATGAGTCATTTCAATGCAATATGCAGAATCCATGTTCACATCCTCATTAGAAAAGTTGGTCAAACTTTATGTACAAGTGTTTGAAATATGATTTGCCTTTTAATGTAAGGGTACGTGTGTTTAGAATGTATATATATATATGGGCTTGAATACCATGATCCACGTCTCTGTGGCCCACTGTGTTATATTCCCCGTCTGCCTATGGAGGCCCCGTTTGCATTTGTGTTAAAAAATCATATTGAGATAAAAATTTATATCACATTTCTATATTAGAACAGTAGTTTCTACTGCTAATTCAAACAAACACATCACCTTGCTATATTTATTTAAATTATCCAATTTATTTTATGTATTTAGAATCAGTTTGGTTGGCTGAAAATTTGGGGAAGAAAAAGAAAACCATGCTATTTTGGTGGGAAGGCATTTTCTAGCGTGATGAAATTTTCTCTTGTACATGACAAGCCAATTTTGATGGAAGTACTTGTGGGAAAGTGAGCAACACAAATTTTCAGCAAAATTTGTTCACGCTAGAGAAGATTTGATTTTCTCTAAGGATATCAATTTCCTTAGAGAAGATTTGATTTTCAGTACTCACAGTGAAGAGGTACTATTAGCCTTTTCCTATTTTCTATTGTTCTTTTTGCTTGGCAGGTTAAAGACCTTTTTTAACCGATAAAACCAAGTATACCTTGTATATCTTATTACCGTATCAATGACTGTGTACGTGTATGGAGTTATCTTGTCCATTATGTAAGGGGAAAATTTTCTTTGATTTTTAAATGGCAGTATGAACTATGAACACTATTCTTCAAATTGTGATTTGTGCATGCAAAATCTTGACTTGGTCATGCGATCCAGAGTTTGTGTGCGCAAAAACTTCCCTTGTTAAATTGTCCAAGTAAACTCAGGGTACTGATTCTGGTGTTGACACATACTTTGGGTTTTGTACCTATCCTGGATGGGAGCTACGGCATCGAGTACATTTAAAGGTAAGAGATGGTCTTCTATCTTTTATTAAATGCCTGATGAGATGGTATTCTATCTTTTATTGAATGCCTGATGAAGATTCTGTGAGGGTTCAGGAGAAAATGTGAAGCGTCTTGATTTCTCGTTTCGACCTGGTATAACGTTAAGAATTTATTTATATGTTCATATGTAGTGCCTTATTTTGTGAATGATGTATGATGTTCTTGGGGTTTTGAAGTTTGAAGTCTTCAATTTCTGCTTCTGTTCTTCTGATGGAATTATAAATTACTCGATCATCTGATACTGGGGTGCATATATTTAAGTAGTCCATTCGCATTCTCTCCCCTCCCTCCCTCCCCCCCTCCTCTATGAGTGTGAGCTCGTTAGTAGTATACTTTTATTGCTTAGCTAACCTTTGACCGTCCACTATATAAACATCTGCAAGAAACTCAATATTAATGTTTTCGGAGGTATATCCTAGAGACATATATGCTTTTGGACTTCAGCTTGGACAGGAAATGATGTGCTAAATAGGAGGTATGCTTGTGCACTTTTCAAGGATTTTAGTGTTGACTTATTATTTCTGATAAATTTCAATCACTATGCTAGTATTTTCCCCCATGTTAGCATATCAGTTTTACTTGCTAGAGACATTTCGAAAACCTTAAGAGCTTGAATGAGTGTTTTAAATTTTCAGGATTAAATGTTTGGTTCTTACAGTTTTTCCTACTTTTTCAGTCCTTACACTTCATTGGTGTTTTTCAATTTGACCCTCGATGATTTTAATTAAGATCTGCTGTGACACTGATTTTTGAAGCTGGCTTTGCTATGGATGTTGATATGAACTTTTAAATTATATTTTTCATCTGTGTAAATTTTACAACTTGTCAAATTGGTAACCCGTTATGAAATGACCAAACTTGGTAGTTGATACAATCATTTGGCTTACCGTTTTTCTTTCGCTTGGAATAAATGGACACTCCCATCAGTATATGTATGCATTGCTATGGTTGGAGTGATCGATTTGCTCTTTTCATCCCTTCTTGATCATCAGAGTTGGAGAGTCACCACTTCAGTTTCATGCTGAGCGCAGGTTGAGACTGCTGGCAGAATCTGAAGTATTCCGGCTTGATCATGCTGGCTTGTTCCCAGATATATTCAGGGTTCAGGTAGTAAACGGGTATGGTTTTATTCTGATTTCTAATGTGGTTGCTGCTATAATGTATTCTGTTATGCATTAATAGTTGAATTATCATGCATCTTTTTGTTTCAGGGTGGAAAAGGAACAGCAAATTTGAAATTTCACACAGAAAAGGAAGTGTTTGATTTCCTGGGATTTCCATGGCTTGAACCAAATGAAAGAAATCTTTAACTATGAGAAATTGAGGTTAGGCATTAGGAGAGCCCCAGCATCTTGTAAATGAATCAGCTTTGTTTTTGGAGTGAAAGTGAGTGAATCAGCTTTACTTGTGTGTTTTATGTATAAAAGTTTCACTTGTGGTATCAGTTCAGTATTGCTCTTCGCATCAACCTAATAACGCCTTTGGGAAGCCCTTTCTCATGAATTAAAATAAAAATTATTGGCTTTAGCGGATTGCTATGTTCTTTTTAATAGAAACTGAAATCGCATTATATCAAATAAGTATTACAACCAAAAGAACTATAAAATCCTAAGATTTATTATCATTGACCGCTATTTGAAAAGGAGGCGGTGAATGATCAAGGATAAAAAAGTTGCCTTGATCATGGATACATCTAACTAAATGATCAGCACTAGCAGCATTATTATCTCATGGTACATGTATGATCACTGTCTGCCAATTCCTATAAATTAATAATCTGACTTTGTTAATGATATCTTTGAAAGGGTGATGGCTATCACAATCTTTCAACGATAAGTTGATAGATTCATACAATCAGATAAAACTTAAATTTTCTTGTATCCTCAACTCCAACAAAGATGAAGATCATGGATGATGCTGACTGTTTCTGCCAGAACCGCCAATTGCTATCTTGTCAAAGGCAACAAACTGCTTTTCTCACAATAACGTGCATTTTAACAATCTGATATACTTAATCGTATTCCTACTATAATGCCTTCTTTAGAAGGAATAAGTGGTGTTTATCGTACAAGTCACCAAGTGGTCTTCGTTAGAAGTTGATTTTTGCATACATATTAAAATAATAACATTTAATTAATAATATTAAAATATAAGTATTCTTACATTTTTATTATCATTAACTAATTTTCACTGTTAATTTATTTTGAGTTATTGAAGAAGTTATCATGTACAAAACATTCCCACCACCATTTCTCTCTCTGACTCTTGAGTTAGGCCAAACCGAGCACTCCGTCTATCTTTCCTTCTTCACCGGACTTCCTTCTTCCTTTTTAAGAGTGATTGGAGTTCTTCTCCATTTCCCAACGTACTGTTGCAGCCTTTTCCCACACAAGATTCAAACCTTCTCTTTCTGGTTTTAACACATTCCTCACAACTTTTCTTCTTCATCTTCCACCCTATGCATCTTCTTCTCTCTTCTTTTTTAATGAGTTTTTTTTTTGGTACAAACAAAGAGAGCTCAAAGATCAAACAAAACGTGCATTTTAACAACCTGATATACTTCCTCGTGTTCCTATTATAAGGCCATCTTTAGAAGGAATAAGGGGTGTTTATCATATAAGTCACCAAGTAGTGCTATTGCTATTTAATTAATTTGATTAGATTAAGGGTACTAGTTAAATTAGTTAATATAATGTTTTTTCTATAATACCATAATGATTTTCCTCAACTCTCTCCCCCCCCTCTCTCTTAATTATTGTTAAGGGGAATATCAATAGGGATGATTTAGAAAAAAATTGATTAGTATGAAAATAAGTTTTACATTTAGAATGAATATTAACTTTGCAATTGATTGATTAACAGTTGATTGAGAAAACCCAATATGATGCAATATTAACAATAATATATTCACTAAGATAATAGGCAAAAAAAATAGTGAAACATTTATTTCACTAAGACTTTAAGGGTTCATGGTTCAAATTTGGTCGAAAAACTGATCATATTCAAAATAATATTTAATTAAAATATAAAAATATTCACTTATAATTATTGAAAAGAGTAATATTTAAATATAAAAGACGACATTAAACGACAAGTAAATAGAATATTCATTTATAAATTATATAATCCAACAAAACAAAACTAGTAAATTGCAAATATAATGGGCAGTTATTTATTTATTGTTGTTTTTGTTAACTCTAAAATGATGTTGTTTAGAGCATAGAGAAAAATAAATAAATTCAAAGCAGTCAGTATCAAAGGAGAACCATTTTTCTTTCTTGCTTGCTTGGTTGAATTCAGTTGTTTCAAGGAACATTTAAAAGGAGAAAGAAGGAGATCAAAGAAAAATACAGAACAAGAGTTGAAAAGCACAGATCGAGGAAGAAGAGAAAGCTGCCTACAATTTTCCTTGAGATGCTTCATGGGGTTGTCTTTGATTAAATTGAAATGAAACCAATCCACCAACACAGGTTGAATTTAACAGAAAGGGTCAGTCCCTCACAACATGATAAATTAATATTTGAATCATCGTTAAAACAAGTGTACACATTTAAAATAATAATATTAATTAATAATATTAAAATATAAGTATTCTTACACTTTCATTATTATTAACTAATTTTAACTATTAATTTATTTGAGTTATTTAAGTAGTTATCATGTACAAAACATTCCCACCACCATCTCTCTCTCTGACTCTTAAGTTAGGCCAAACCGAGCACTCCGCCCATCTTTCCTTCTTCGCCTGACTTCCTTCTTCCTTTTAAGAGTGATTGGAGTTCTCCTCCATTTCCCAATGTACTGTTGCAGCCTTTTCCCACACAATATTCAAACCTTCTCTTTCTGGTTTTCACACATTCTTCACAACTTTTCTTTGTCATCTTCCACCTTATGCATCTTCTTCTCTCTTCGTTTTTAATGAGCTGAATCCACATGTTGAGCCTGCTAACCCATGGTAGGTTGGGTCAAAAAAAAGTTGGTCCATTTAGTTACAGTTCTTTTTGATCTGCACCTGCAGCGGGCTAGCCTACTAACCCATTTTTTTTAAAAAAAATCAAAATTAGGTAATAAAAAATGTAGATAATTTCTTATTATAATGTAAGCTTAATTAATATTGGATTATTGTTGATCATTTTATTTATGGTTTATATTTAGTTTAAATTGTAACGTTTAAGTTTAATCTTATAAAGTGTATTACATATGTTTAAATTATATTGTTTGAAATTTGAATTAAATGTATTTTTATAAATTAAATTTGTGAAAAAAATATTTCATTTTAGGTATTAAAAAAATAAAAAATATATTTGAAGTCCAAGTTGAAAAATATTATAAGAAAAATAAAAAAATAAAATAAAAATATTTTGGCTGGTTGGTAGGGTAGATTAGGTTGGAGAAATCCCAACCTATTTATAAGCAGATATTTGAGCCTAACGTCAGCTCATAACCAGTAGGCTCGCTCACTTTACCAGCTACAATGGGGAGAGAGTGTGAGTAAATGCAACAGTCTTAGGGCCTGTTTGGTTTGATGGAATTCACCCATGTGGATATGGAAATGGAATTCATTTCCATCTCTATGTCTGTTTGGTACACTTGAATTGCTCATGGAATTGATTTCCACATGGAAATCAATTCCATCAAAATGCTAGATTTGGGTTCCACCATTCAACCCATGGAATTGC
>JANTPZ010093199.1:0-14362 GCA_025593235.1 Vachellia pachyceras | reverse complement strand
GAATTGGGATATATTTTCAACAGTTCAATCATTATGCCCTATCCAATTAGAAATTATTTGTCTTAAAGCTTGCCAATCCTAACAGAACAATGATGGTTCTAACAAGAATAAGCTTCATACCATTCAAGTAAAGCGCATATAAAGCTACGGCACAAACCAGTATTTGAATTAATCAAAGGCGTATATGTTCTACTAGTTCTGATTCTTTCAATTTCCTGACTATACCTGGCCAATTCTATGAGCACGATCTTCCGCTTGAATTAGGTCACCTGGGGTCCAGGACAGTTCTGCAAAAATGACAGTGCTTGCAGCAGTTAAGGTTAACCCAACTCCTCCAGCTTTGATAGATAGCTGCAGGAGAACACAGAATGTTTATTACAATATCGACCTCCCACTGTACACCAAAACAAGGTTCCAATCTTGCAAGCAGTCCAACAGAAAATGGAAAAATTATTACAGAATACAAAGTGACAGAACAATGTAAAGGAAACCATACCACAGCTGCCTTGATAGAATCCTTTTCCTGAAAATCTGTAACCAATGCTTGCCTAGATGCAGGGGGTATGCTGCCATCAATGCGGATGCAACCAACCTTCTTTTTCTACATAATTTGGAACAAGTTGAATGAGTGTTGATTATTTCATGATAAGCCCAATAAAGTTGAGTGGTCTTACGATTAGAAAATCATGTATTGAATCTATCATTGGCTGATGGTGTGCAAATATCAGAAACTTGCAACCTGCCTGCAACAATAATTAGATATTAGGAGAACAATAGGGGGGCCAAAAGAAATCACAAAAAGATGTCATCCTTATTTATCAATATATAATTATTTATCATTCTAGTTGATGAGTTGCATACACAAATTTGCATACTCAAGTGTACGAGTTTAAGAAACATATTTCCCTATTGAGTCTTGCACTCTTGCCAAAATTGTAGAGGTCGTGATATAGAATAGCAAAAATAACTTGAAGAGGGAATGAGACTGAATGCAGGGAGATGTAGAGAGAAATGAAAAGGAAGGAGGAAGAGAGGGGAAGAGATGGTTAATGAGAAGAGTAAATTTTATTAAAAAAATAAGAGAAACTACCCAAAACTAATTACTAAGGGAATAATTTGAGAAACATTAAGGATGCATATAAGCAAGCAAATAGGCAAAATAATGAAATTTCTTATTGTACATTCGGTAGAAAATATTATTCTTATTTCTTTAAAAGACTTCAAGGAAAGGAATACCTCAATAACAGTTCCCATGTAATCAAGAACTGCTGGGATCTTGGCTACAGCAGATTCAGTATATATCTGGAAATAAACAAATAAATATTCAGCTTCTTTTTACCAACAATGTCCAAAGTTCAAAGTTCAACTAAATGAATTGATCATAATGATTTGGACAGACCATGCAAGGCAGACTGGCAGAGCATGTACAAATGTTATACTGAACTATTAACCTATTTTAAACATACTCTGCATCCCAAACTCCACTGCAGAACTTCTATCCATACCTTGTTAATAAGATTCTTCTGCGTAAACTTAAGCGTTTCAGCCTCATCTTTTGATTTGGATGCCTTAATTTTGGCTTTAACAATCTCCAACTGCAAAAAAATATACATATAAGTTTGCTTACACTACCTCAACTGACATATGCAACACATAATTATTACAACTTCCATTTATATATTTAGCAAAACTACAACATCGTGGTCCAAGAGAAAATTAGGAAGACATGAGCATTGATTTACCTCCCGAAATAAAGCATTGATTTGCTTCATGTCCTTGGCATCCAAATCTAGGAACACCTGAGGATCAAGCCGACATTAAATAATTACCAACATTTAATTGAAAACTTCATCCGATTTGTATTTATAAACATGGAAGCAAGCACGGACAAAATTGTCCACAAAGATGCACCCAAGGTGCCAGACAAAAATTTGTACCAAGGAAATATTTTGTTTCTATAAAATCAAATATAAGGATATCACTGTTTTGCGCATGAACTAGAACCACTATTTTATTCAAACGAAACAAGAAATTTTCTTCACAGACCAAAGGAATTTCTTTCTATAATCAAGTTTCAACGTTAAATTGAATATCAGAAAACATCTTTAGGAAAAATAGGTAAAATACACTTTTATGCACATAAAATAGAAATAAGACCAAGCAGGAAAAAATCAAGTTTAAAAATGGCTACAGTACTGATTTAAAAATATTGAAATGGAAAATAATTAATTCAACCAAATTCATTAAGGAGGCCTCTGAAGGACGCTATCAGACTTGAAAAGGAAAAACAATCATATAAATTGTACAAGCATGAGACCATATTAAAGTCCGCCATGGTCATTTCAACTAAAAGTAGCACCGTCTTTTATCTTTTTCCTAGCCCATCCCCCTCCTTGACACCCAAAGTCTTGCTCAGACTTTTCTTCTGCCAAACTATCCTCACTCGCCACTACCGTAGTAAATGGGGCCACTATTGTATTGTTTAGTTTACTAAAGCCAGTGCCAAGACGTTGCTTGTCCCCTTAAGTATAGCCATACTAGAAACATATCATAGAGAAAAGATTGAAAATAAAAGAATAAAATAATTAATTTTGGCACATTTTAGACACATCAAAGCCCAAGCAGATCCCTTCACATACCCCCTCCCTCTCACACACACACAAACAGAGTAGTGCTTCACATGTATGCATTAAAAAGAAAATTCATTATTAGGGATTTAGTTAGATCATGTTGAATTGTTGAGATATATTATGCCCTGTTTGGTATGATGGAATTGGGCACATGGAAATGGAAATGGAGCCCAATTCCATCATCCAAGCATGTTTGGTAGCATGAAAATGGAATTCAATTCCATTTCCATATCCACCAAAACCTCCATTTTCAATTCCATGCCAGAAGCTAAGTTTTGTAATTCCATATCCATCATTCCATTTTTACCCAAATCGACATCCGGCGACCTGCGATGAAGATGAAGACGAAGCACTCACCTGCGACCTCCGACGTCATGCGAGGAAGACAAAGCACTCACCCAGCGACCTCCGGCGACCTTCGGCGACCCACGATGAAGACGATGCACTCACCCAGCGACGCAGCGATTTCCAAAATCGATGAAGACGCAGCGACCCAGCGACCTCCGGTGACCTACGAACCAGTGACCTTCAGCTTCGTCGATGACAGGAACTAATTGACCTTCAGCTAGAGGTCTGCAACGGAGACCTGGACGGATCTGTGATGGCGGAGGAGACCTCTGATGATCTACGAACTAGCGACCTCCATTGCAGACCTTCAGCTTCCTCTTCGATGCACGATGAGACGCTGTCACAATTGCTGGCGGAGGAGAAGGGAGGGAGCAGGGTGGTCGGAGGTCTACAATGGAGGAGAAGGGATGAGCATGGAGGTCAGAGGGTGCAGGGAGGTCGGAAGGCGCATAGAGGTTGGAGGTCGGCAGGGATAAATGAGAAGGGAGGGAGCAAATATTGGCAAGGACATTTTGGTCATTTTACATAAAAACTAAGATTCATTTCCATGACATACCAAACATACTTTTAAATTTCATATCCATATCTATTTCCATTTCCATCAAAATCAATTCTGCGTACCAAACGGGGCATTAGTGATTTAGTTAGATCTTGTTGAGATATATTAGGAATTTAGTTAGATCCACATTATTAGGGATACGGTTAAGATTCTGAATATATCTCTAATGTATAAATACCCTTCGTGGGTACATCAATAATAAGGATTTTTCATATTCCTTCATCAATCTAACATGGTATCAGAGCCATTGTCGATACGATGGCTACGCGTGGAGCGTCCAAGCGAACGTCTCAAGTCACTGTCTCCATTCATGTCAGACTTCGTTCGGTCTAGAGCGTCTATGTCCGTTTGTCAGTTCCAAGTTATGCAGCACCGACCTACCTGATCATCACAAGTTCAGGCAGTCCCGATCGGCCGTTCCCCGAAGTATCGTCGGCGTCTGGGTTTGCTTCATACACGCAACGTCCAGCGTCTTCTGTTTCAGCATCGTCTCTTCCTGGCCGTCCTTTCCCTGGTAGTTCTGTTATGTGGTTTGAAGGTTTTATCTCTAGGCTCATTCTGTTTGGCACTTTCGGTTTGCTATCTTGTTTATGGCTGGCTCCTGGTGTAGCTCCAGCGATTTCTATTTTGTCTTTTGCTGGCTCCTGGTGTAGCTCCAGCGTTTTTTGTTCTGTCTTTGGCTGGCTCCTGATTTAGCTCCAGCGGTTTCTATTTTGTCTTTGGCTGGCTCCTCGTGTGGCTCCAACAGTATCTATTTTGTCTTTAGCTGACTCCTGGTGTAAATCCAGCAGCTTTTGTTTTGTCTTTGGCTAGCTCCTAGTGTAACTCCAGCGGTTCCTTTTGTTTTCGATACTTTCATCATTTTATGGTGACGTTGCCCTGGTCGATCCTGGGACTTGGTGACCATTAGTGTGGCTCACTTGCCAACTAAGTCGCAAGGTCTTTGGGCGATACTTTCATCATTTTTCTTGGTCCCTAGTGTGACCCTTCTTGTGCTGGGATTTATCTTCAATTCAATCATTTATCATCATTAGATTGGCCTAGAGTCAATAAACGGGCCACGTCCCCTTTCAAATTAGTTCATTTTGATGTTTGGGGTCCTTGTTCTATTGAGTCTAAAACGAGCCGACTACCTTTATAACAAGTTGGGCTTGATTAATATCTACACTCCAACTTAAGGGGGAGTGTTGAGATATATTAGAGATTTAGTTAGATCATGTTAAGATATATTAGGGATTTAGTTAGATCCACATTATTAGGGATACTGTTAAAATTCTGAATATATCTCTAATGTATAAATACCCTTCGTGGGTACATCAATAATAAGGGTTTTTCATATTCCTTCAATTCCAATTTTAATATCTGATAGCCAGCTGACCATATGGGGGAAATGCTATTAACTCAAGTGTACAGCAATAAGCAAGCAATCACTGCATCACAGGCTTGCAAGTCAACAAGCACGTTAGATATTAATAGTTATACTTACCTGTTGCCTGCGCTTTATAGGAAGTTGAGAAAGAACATCTTTTTTAAGCCTGCGAATCATCACTGTTGCCTTGATCAAATTGTGCAATTCTTCATGGTTACTTGCACCTTGGTAGAGTCCAAATAATCCCTGGAAGATCAATATAATAATAAAATATGGACGACACCAACATAAAATTAATAATGGAAAAGGAACTGGCTAGTCTAAAGAATCTTATCTGTATGCTAAAAGAAATAACTTACACCCCTACAGTATCTGTTGCCATATTCATGGACGTTTTTATAAACATCAGGATACAATGCTTCCAGCTGTTGAGCACAATTACAAACGATATGGTCAAAAGTAAAGATTCCACCAATGACAGTCATTAACAAGGTTTTTCCCTTTTTTTCTTTTTGCCTCGAATCATTAACAAGGTAGTACATCTAAAATAAATTGACAAAGAGAAAATACCTGCTTGAATAGTTCAATTGGTCGGGACAAAGCAGGAGTTCCACTAAGCAATATTGCATATTGAGCTTTCTGACAATGACACTTACACATTGAGTTTGGCAGGGAAAAAAGCATAAGATAGATCAAGAGATTGCTATTAAGCTGGATGACTCTCTTGTGACACTAGAATTTACAAAAAAAAAAAACAGGTTAAAACAGAAAGTCCCAACAGGATGTTTCACTTCCACATATGAAACCAGGATTTTTTTTTCAAGGAGCATGGGAATAAAGGTTTTGAATAATTCCTTTTCTTTAAATTATCATGAGGGTCAAAATGCTACTTTAAGAAAGGGTAAAAATTGCCAAACTACACATTGACATTATCATCTCTTAGCCAATGTATTAGAACTGCAACAGAAGTCAGCAGCAAATTAAATTTCAGTAACCCATACAAAAAAGCATATAGTTATATAGAAAACAATCAAACGTATCTCAAGTTTCAACAAACAGAAGGATTTTATATTCATTGATCATGATTAGAGTACCTTTATAACTGGAAGAGAAGCAGTAGTTCTCTTTGCTTGAGCATTTTTCAGAAAGTGTGACTCGTCTGCAATTACAACCTGAATGAAGTATTTCACTGATGAGAATGTTTATGAACTTAATCAGTAAAAAACCTCAAAGACTAAATAAGAATACACCCAAGAAGAAAAAGTTCATGCACAACTATTACAGAGACATGGACTGCTTCAGGAAAATATCGGATATCACATCATGCGGCCCAATAACAAAATAGTAAATATAAAAGAAATATTATCTATTGGCTTAACCCATTTCTTTTATTAAATACCAAACACTACAAGAGGAAATGAAAATAAGACAACAATTTACTTTTAGTCCCCAAGTTTAACTCAATATTCATTTTAGTCCCAAAAATTTATCATGGTTTAACATAGTCTAAGTTTCAAAACGGGTATAACATTATTCATGTCCCCAACACCAATTGACTTGTGCTTAAACTCATTCCCTTTTTTGCTTTTAACTGATTATGGGATTCAAGTGAATTGAACTTAATTGCATAAACTCATGGAATTGATGAGGGAGATGAGATTTTGGGCATACAATGATTAGAAGAAGCAGAATGATGTAGTCTAGGTCTGTGTTCAATTTGCACGGCCATACTGGCATCTTCAACCAAACTATTAAGTCACACATGATGCCACATCAAACGATTTTATTTTATTAAGTTTAGGACATCAAGGAAAAAAGATCCTTTTGAAACTTTAATGTCTACATTGAACAAAAACAATTTCAAGGGCAGCCTAGTACACATATTCCCACCAAGTTGGGGTATGGGGAGAGACAGATATACACAATCTTATCTCTTGCAAGTGAAGAGGTTGTTTCCAGCAAACCAAAGAAATTTCAAGGACTAAAACAAATTTCAGTGGACTTTCAGAGACCAGAAAAGATTGTTGACTAAAAATAATAGCCAGTTAAAGTTTTTCCATTATAGACTGAACTCTCTGCATCTAATAGACAATCTCAAATTAGAGATATAAATGTTAAAATAAAAAACATACAGCTATTTAAAAAGAATTTTGGACGAATGGTTTGGAAACATTCTCAGTTAATGAAATAACAACCAACAAACATGATTGCAAAATCAAACATGAAAGAAGCAAGGAAGTTATCAAATTTTACATCCCCATTGTTCTCAACAATCTTAGAAAAGGTCAACTCATTTTTTCAATCAAGTCACCTTTTTAACAGTCTAGCAAAATGCGACATTGATCATAATGAGCCTTCCAAGTTATAAACATGACAGGTTACTTCAAATTTAATGTTTCAGCAGTTATTTCATGAATCATCACACAATATTACTTTCTAAAATGAAGTTAGAAGCAGAAGTACAGTGAAAGTAAACAAAATTTGATAACCAGATGGCTCTAACCTTAAAATCAGATGCCATAAGCATCTTCTGTAGCTTTGGAACCAAATCGTAAGAGATGATGTTGAACACTCCATCTAGATGGATGTTGCTTTTTGTATTAGAAGATACTATAGTGAAACCTCCTCTATTTGATCCACCACTTTGAGAAAGCACAACCTACCCAGTAGAAGAGTGTTTACAAAGAGCAGGATATAATGAGTTAAAAAACTAGAACCAAACATAGAAGGTTCTCTGCAGTTTTTCAGATGAAACCAAAAGGCAATAAGAGAGAGAAAACTATACGAAGAGAATCGAGATAGCATACAAGTATATCTGATGAAGGAATATTCAGCCATTGTTGAATCATCTGGACGAAAGCAAAAATGTAAATGCATCTTTAATAAATGCACCTTCTTTTAGAAGATGAGAAATGAAGTTATGAAACAATCCTTACAGAGGCCCATTGCAACCGTAATGAAGATGGTGCAAGTACGAGCACAGGCCAAGACTCAGAAATGCACGAAGTTACAGCAATGGCCTGCATAAGACATAATAAATTAGACAGGAACAATGAAGTATGATATTACTCCCCAATATGCCCAACTTTCCTTCTCTAAATGTCCACATTTCAGGGTCCTCTATTTTCTTTTTTAAGCAAGATTTTTTCTAATTAATATAACAAAAAACTTCCAAAATGTCCATGGAATCAGATAAACTAACAGAAGGGATAATATTGCAAAGGTGATGATGGAGGCCCAATCAAGCATGAAGAACCTACTCCTAAAATCAGCTCATGAGGGGGGGAACACACCCTTTAAGTGCTGCATGGACTAATATAGCTCCCCAATGCAGGAGCCCATCAGGTTAAAGATAATTGCTGGGGACAAAAGTTTTAAAAAATATAATGTCAGAATGAGTAAAGCATGCATGCCCGGATGCGCACATGCAGAGTAGAGAGGAGAGGAGAGAGATTGAAGAGGAAAAGAAATTGGCTAAAGTTGGTAAAAGTTCAAAAGTTTACTGTGTCCTTCAGTTAGAAATGATGCGATAAATAGCATTTTTAGCTAATTGATAACGTCATTATTGGTTTGTTTTTCAAGGTATTAAGAACTAGACCAAACTGGTCAGTCAGACCAATAAACTAGCAAATCAGTCATTGGTTCAATCCAAATAAAGAAGCGACTACCCTAAAAGAAAACCTGTTAAGAACCGACCAAAGCTGAAGGCGGACCTTGATGCAATTGGAGGGTGCGCTAGCTTTCCACCCCTAGGACCAAGGTTCAAGCCCTAAAAACGGTCTCCTGGCAAAAAAAGCCAAGCTAAGACCACGTATATATAGGGGTATCCTTCCCCTGAGCCCACATTGTGTGGGAGCTCCTTTGGCACTGGGGTCTGCCTTTTTAACTGACCAAAGCTAGGAAAATTGGTGGTTCAATTTAATTTTAACTTTAAAAGGAATAAAAAATGAACAAGAGATGATTGGCTGAACAATTGAGATTGTACCATTTAGAATTTTTATTATCTCGGTCATGGTGTGGGAATAGCATGAAAAGTTAAACGTTACTTGTCTTGTTACCCAGGCCAAAAAGTAGTCACAGTCGTAACCAAAAAAAAAATGTGGATCGCTCAAATTGACAAATTGGCAGTTAAACTTGCATCACATATACAGAAGCTAAGTGATATTTCTAGCCAATTCACTCAAGCATCTCTCAGATGCCAATATTTGCTTAAGATTGTAACAATTTGACTTATCAATCAATAAATTGCATTAAAATCCATGCGAAGTGGGGCAGTGCTAATGAAGATGCAAAGTACAAGGCAAAGGCAATAGCTGGAAAACAGATAAAACAGTTGCATTCACAGCACCAAATTGTAACGAGCACAGAGGCATCAAGTATGACATCAACCTAGAGTCAACTAAATCAAGGAATTCATATCAAATTTCTGGTTTTCATAAATAGTTAATTGCCTGCAAAGTTTTCCCAAGTCCCATTTCATCAGCTAAAAGAGCCCGCCCTCCATGCTGCAATATAAACCTGAAAGAACAACAAATAAATAAAAACTAAAATTGAAGGCATATAAAAAAAAAATGTTGTGCACAAAAATTATGTACCTAATCCCTTCTCGCTGAAATGGCAAAAGTTTCGATTCAATGTAGCTAGGGATCTGGTCATATCGATCTTTTTGAAAAGACAAGCAAGGATAGCAGCATAAGAAACTTGGAATATAAACAGATAAGGAAATGCATATCTAAAGCTTGTGTAGATACAAGAAATAAAGAATGAAAAATATGGTGATTCAATCACTCAGCTTTTACCTCGAAGATCAGGAACAGCAGATGCAGTGCCAATGGCACGATGCACTAGGGGATCTAGGTTATCAACCTGTAACGTAAATGAGAAGAACATTTTAAGAAAATGTAAAGGAACAAAATATCTCAGGCTAGATTTATTTAATATCTGAAATTTAACTGATAGCCGCACACCACATTGTTCACAAACAGAATCATTACACAAATTTCTTAGCTGTGTTATCTCTAGCATTCAACTTCTTCATTCCCTATAAATGAAATAATTACCCTTCATTAAATCTGGTCTTATATGATAACAATTTTTTTAATTGTAAACAAATTGATTAAGAAATAGAATCTAGATTAGCGAGGTTTATTTATGCAATGTTGCTAAGTACTGGGTAATCGCAACAGCTGCCAAATTACAGAGGTAATGAAAATGGCAGAAGCTATTACCTGAACAACATTAATACCAGAAGTTTCAGCAAGAACTTTTTCTGCTGCTGACAAGGAAGATATTGGGAACATCCATAACCTACAGGCTCAAACCATTTTGTAAGGCTATAGCTTCATAATAGCCAATATAGAGTATGCTAAATGTTGCCTCCTGAGTTACCATAAACCTAATACAACATGCACGCATAAACATAAGAAGGAGACAGCAAAAGAAACAGAGTAACGAACCTTTCTTTTGCGTTCCAAGTAGACTTGGGAACTCTCCTTATAGCAGTTATTACTTCCTAGTACCAAATAAAGACTAAAGCATAAGCCAAAAAACACCAAATGTGCACATCTGTATATGGTCAGAGATTAAGTGATATGGAAAATCACTGTAGTACTGAAAATGGTATTAAAGTGTTAGTGTGCTATTCAACATCAGCCAATATACCTGGTTATATTGAAACTTTGCTGCAATGTCTCCGCTGGAATGAAGAAACAATTTAACAGAAACCTTTGGCCTTTCTTTTGAATGATCATCTGATTGCAGGCAATGTCAGATATTCAGACGAAACCAACGGATAAACAGTTAAAAAGAAAAAAGAAAAATTAGATTACAACAACAAACAGACAAATGGAATTACAACGTTAGATACAATCAAGGACAAATCTAGAACAAGATTGGCACAAAATATTTCTCGTTTTACTATACAGAAATGGGGAAACAAATTTGAAGAAAAAGATTAAGCATAAATTTACAGAGAAATTGCAGCCTTAAAACAACAATGGAGCAAGAGAATAGCACCGTTGTTTGTTCCTGATTTTAATGACGAGGGTAACGCTATAGACTGCGGAGGCAAAGCTTCAACCTGACGTGATATAAAAGCAAATGCATTAAGCAACTGAAAATACCCAACAAATGCTGCTGCTATAGTAATTGAATAATAATTACGTTCACATGAGGTCATTCTTCACCTTATGGACAAACTCTATTTTACCCAAAACAATTGCAATAGACCCCAACGACTCATAATCAAGGAGGACTAGAACAAATCAGCACAAGCATGCCTATAATCAGTTTGGACACTGAATGTACATAAAGAGACAATCCTAATTACCAGCGAAGCAACAAATTTCATATGCCACAACAAAATAAAAATCCCTTGTAACAACAAAGTAAGCAAGCATTCAAAAATATACAACTTCGCATGACCCAGGAAAAAATTGAACCACGAAAAGGGAAGAATAATACAATAAATAGAAAGAGTGTAACTTTACTCTTTCAGGACGAGAATCAGAAATGGGTTTTGCAGGGGATCGTTCCAAGTCGTTGCCACGAGGTTTTGCAGAATAGTGTTGATGTACATTTAATCGTTGAGTGTTGGAAGAAGTGGAAGAAGAAACGGACGAAGAGCAAGAGGAGTTGCGTAGTTGAGCAATCTTTTGGAAAGCTTCTTTTTCGAGAGAATCAAGATCCTCTGCGCTCAGGTCCCAGTCGTCCAGTTCCATAGTTGAGAGCACTTCTTGGCGAAGCTGTTCCTCTCAAACCCAGTCTTTTTGAATTTCGATTTCCCCTTGTAGTTGCGCCTTCTCCGAGTTTTATAATTTTGCCTTCGCGGTTTGAAGTGAGGATTTTGGCTCGCTGTTGTTACGTGTCCTGCCCTTGCTGCGCACTTGCTTCATTTCACCAAATGCGCACAACCGGAACCGTTCATGTGATCCAATGGTTAGCCATGCGCATATCATAGAAACGACATCATTTCGTTTAGAAGCAATCTAGACACCATTTTTTTCCCTTAACAATCAAGAGAATTATCAAACAACTAAAATTAATTTAAAAATATTTTGATGTAAGTCAAAATAAAATTGAGAAAATGACGCACAAAGTACCTCGAAAATAGTGAATCCCAGAAAGGTTATTCGAAATTTAAAATCCCAGAGTAATGATAGTTCCTGACGCGTCTTTAGCAAAGTTTAAAAGAAATTACATGAACGACCCTGTAATCATGATGAGACGTGTTCAGTTTTGGAAGGAGAGTCAAAGAGTTAAAAGATAAAAATTGTATTTAATAATGTCTTTTCGAACTGAACAAAATTAAATACGGTGTAGAAAGCATACTTTCTAAATCGAATATGGGTCTCATTCTGAATCGATTATGCCTCATTATTTAAATCGAATAAGCCTCATTGTAACTTCCTCATTTCAAAATGATATAAAACAGAATCAAATTAATATAAAACACATTCGAATGGTAATAATCTTTATAAACGGTTTAGAAAGCTCAAACTTCAAAATGATGTAACTTCCTCATTTCAGCTCCAGATTTGACAATGTACCTATCATTGGAAAGCTCTTTGAGTCTAGTTTCAAATGGAACAAGTTTCACAGCCATTAGATTAGTATTTTGAGAGATATGATAAAAAAATAAACATGTGTCAGGAATACGTTTATTCCAGATATATCTTCAGTTTTTTTATCATATCTCTCGACTTAGATGTCCAATTGACTTGAAACTTGTGCCATATGAAACTAGACTCAAAGGGCTTTCCATTGATAGGTCATCTATCAAATTTGGAGCTGAAATTAGGAAGTTACAGCATTTTCAAGTTTGAGCTTTCTAAACCGTTTATAAAGAGTAGACTCATTCGAATGAGACTTTCCAAACCGTTTTTTCCCCAACGGTGTAGAAAGTGGACTTTCTACACCTTTGGAGGTGACTTTCTAAACCGTTGGTTGAAAAAACGGTTTAGAAAATCTCATTCGAATGAAATTAAAGCTCATTCGAATGAATCTACTCTTTATAAACGGTTTAAAAAGCTCAAACTTCGAAATGATGTAAACTTCCTCATTTCAGTTCCAAATTTGACAAATGACCTATCATTGGAAATCCCTTTGAGTCTAGTTTCAAATGGCACAAGTTTCAAGTCAATTGGACATCTGGGTTGAGAGATATGATCAAAAAACTGAAGATATATCTGGAATAAACGTATTCCTGACACATGTTTGGTTTTTTATCATATCTCTCAAAATACTAATCCAATGGCTGTGAAACTTGTTCCCTTGGAAACTAGACTCAAAGGGCTTTCCAATGATAGGTCATTTGTCAAATTTGAAACTGAAATAAGAAAGTTACATCATTTTAAAATTTAAGTTTTCTAAACTGTTTATAAAGATTATTATCATTCGAATGTGTTTTATATTAATTCGATTCTGTTTTATATCATTTCGAAATGAGGAAGTTATAATGAGACTTATTCGATTCAAATAATGAGGCATAATCGATTTAGAATAAGACCCATATTCGATTTAGAAAGTATGCTTTCTACACCGTACTTAATTTTGTTCGGTTCGAAAAGACCTTTTAAATACAATTTTTATCTTTCAACTCTTGGACTCTCCTTCCAAAACTGAACACGTTTCATTATAATTACAGGGACATTCAGGTAATTTTATTTAAACTTTGCTAAAGACGCATCAGGAATTATCATTATTCTGAAATTTTAAATTTTGAATCACCTTTCTAGGGTTCACTACTTTCAATGTACTTTATACGTTATTTTTTCAATAAAATTTATGCCACGCATTTACTTGAAATTACGTGAAATCTTTTAAAGAAATCTTGTTCCTTGATCCATACCTGTATGTAGAATCGTAAAACCGTTGTTGGTCTCGGGAAGGTGACCATGGTTTAGTCCTTCCCACCGTTTCATAATCCATATTCATTTCCACTTTTTCTCTCAATTTCTTGAAATCTCGCATTTGTTTTCTAGGGTTACCGTTGGGAGTTGCCACTTGCTCGGTAGGGCCCTTCCTCGTCCATGCTTCTTCTCCGATGACGCCTGACCAACCTTCCTCCGCTTCCTGCGAGGGCTGCGGCACCACCAGGGATCTCTCTCTGCTCCTCTACAACGTTCGCTACCGAGCCAGCCAACGTCGTTTTTGTACCAATTGTGTCCTCAAGCATCATCAGGGTCTCTTCTGCCCAATCTGCTTCGATGTTTATGATGACTCTCCGCCGCCCCACCTCCGTCTTATGTGCCACAAATGCCCTTCCTTCGCTCACCGTTCTTGTGTCGTCGCTTCATCTGATTCCGATGCTACTCCTCCTTTTTACCTGTGCCCACCTTGCGCTGACCCCAAATTTACGTTCTTTAAGTTGACCAGCGAAAACCCCACTGTCGACAAAGCTAACGGGGAGGGAGATTCAGTTGACCTAGTTGCTGCTTCTGCTCAAAACCTCAAGAG
>JANTPZ010093198.1:0-12611 GCA_025593235.1 Vachellia pachyceras | reverse complement strand
ATTAAGGGTTTGAAATTATAAAGATGAGATCAAACCGTAACATCTCATTTAAGAGATATCATGATATTAGACTACATAATCTTTAGTGTGTGACGACCATTTTAATATCTCTGGTATCATCCCGCCAATCTAACCACATGCAACAAATTTTACCCCTTACTTTATTGGAATAAAAAAATAAGATATATTTTGATATTATTCTTCTTGTCTCCTTTGTCAGCCAATTTTGTGCCTGCCATGCTCCACCCCCCCTCTCTCGGTCAGTCAGAAACTCCTAATGCTAATAACAAATCCAATAACTTGGACTGTTACAGACTAATATTTGATTTCTCTAAATACTCTTTTTAATCATGTATATTGTAACAACTCCTTCATGAAAACCTTCTTACCACAAGCAATAAATGAGTACTTTAAGGAGAAAACATAAATTTAAAAACAAAACGTGTTAAGATCTTATATTTAGAATCAAAGTAAACTATTTATACATGAGAAATAATAATCCACAACCTTCACTATATTGTATGTTCAATTCCTCAACCCTTTTTGTTTTAATCTAAAAGACAAGAAACTGTGTTAAGGTAGGATGCTTGTGATTTAAGAGATGTTTGAGATTTCCATTTTGAAGATGAGATTTAAAGAATGGTTGGAAATAGTGGAAGGGCATAAATGGGAAGGGATTCTAGTGTGGAAGAGCCTTTTAGTGTAAAGTTGAAGAAAACTGTTTGGTGTGGAATGGATCTGAATCGAACCATTTATGGCTTCCGGTCTTGGTAACTGCATGTACCATTCCCGAAACTTTAAGATAATCATTTTGTATTAGAAAACTGGCCCTCCTTCCTGCTTACATAATAGAAAGTTAGAACCACCAGCCTCTCACTCCTAACTCGATCACTAAAGAAATTGAGAAGGAGAGTAAATATAATAGCCACTATTAAATCAGGTAGATGGGGTTGGTATTTCACAACTCCATTAATCAAAGTTTAAATTTTTATTAGAAAAGATCCCTACATTTAGTGTTCAAAAATATTTTAAATAAAATTACATATATATATATATATAAGGAGATATAAGTACTTTTGAAGAGAGGAAACTCGAGTGGTTGATGAGTTTTATTAGAAAGGCTCCCCTGATGGCACTTTCTCTGTTAAATCTGCTTATGCTTTCCTTACTGAATCGACTATAGAGGTGGCTAATCCTTTATATTGCAAGATTTGGCGTTGGCCGGTGCCTGAAAAGATCAAATTCTTCTTGTGGCAAGCTACCCATGAGAGACTAGTTACCAACTCGTTGAGAGCTAGGAGAGAATTGGCAGAGTCAAGAGAGTGTCCCTTTGGCTGCAATTGTGAGAAGAGCATTATACACACTCTGAGAGATTGTAAGCGAGCGAAAGAAGTGTGGAGTGAATTTCGTAACCCCAACATGAATATTGCTTTCTTTTCTCGTGATTTGCAGGAATGACTTTCATGGAATGCAGCTCATCAACCTGGGAAGGCGTGATTCCGTTGATGGCCATGGACGAAGACCTTTG
This sequence comes from Vachellia pachyceras, assembly GCA_025593235.1. Classification (NCBI taxonomy): domain Eukaryota; kingdom Viridiplantae; phylum Streptophyta; class Magnoliopsida; order Fabales; family Fabaceae; genus Vachellia; species Vachellia pachyceras. The sequence goes on along the minus strand of JANTPZ010093198.1, from coordinate 11,083 downwards.
CTATTGTCTGCTGGGTTATCTGGAAAACCACATGTATCCAATTGTTTGATTCGAGCGAGTCCTCAACAAAAGAAATCTTCCAATAATGCATGTTTCATATATGGGAAGATGCATCGGGGGGAAGGTTTACTCACAGGGTTTTCTAAGTGACCACCATGAGGGAAACGCGTTGGAGACCACCATCCAGTGGGGCGGTTAGATTGGATGTCGATGCTTCGGTTCGAGCACCAGACCAAGCTGTATGCGGAGGGCTCATCAGAGATGATCAAGGGCAGTGGATTATGGGGTTCCAGAGAAAACTTGGGAAAGCCATGATTACAGGAGCAGAGATTATGGCAATTAAGACAGGATTGGAGTTATGTCAAGCTTTGAAGTTCAAAGACATACAGGTTTTCTCGGACTCACTAGAAGCGGTCAACGTGCTGTTAAAAGATAGTTGCCTTAATCATCATCTTCGCCAAAAGATTGAAGACACCCGGCACATGCTCTATGGGAACTAAAAAGTAGAATTGTATCATATAAATAGGGAAACTTTGAAGTGCGCCGATATGCTAGCACGTGAAGCCCATGCGGGAAGTTCACAAACTGTATTCTTTAGGAGGTTCCAATGTGCTGTAGGGATTATCTCCTAATTGACCAATCCTCATTTAGAGGGTATAACCCTAATTAGGCTATGTAGTGTACTCATCAAGCTTAGCTTGCCTTTATATTAAAAAAAAAAATCACTTACCCTACTCCCTGTCAAGTCTGGCCAAACAGGAACAAAGGGTGACTAGGACTAAAAGGTTAAATTAGGATATTGCCAAAATATATTGCACTTTTTTGAAGCTCATGCTCATGGAAACATGAAAGCATTATTTTGTGACTTTTAGGCATACCCTTGTGCTTTTTAGGGACATAATAATTATTTGTACAAAACACTTCCATACAGCATAGATAGATTATAGGAACATTATTGTGAGCATTATTATACACACTGCCATTATGGGAGCAGTGAATCTCATACTAAATAATTTTAGATATTTATTAACTTAACAGTATAATGAAATTCTTTGAAACTAAAGAACGAAGAAATGTGAATGCAATAATAATAATATAAGAGGTATCTTATAGGCAGGTGCAAGTAGAGAAGACCCATTTTCAACACAAATTTTCCTCTCTCCACACAGATTTATTTTGTCCTAAAATATAATCCAATCCCATGTCAAGTATTGCTATCCAAGGTTTGGCTTTCACCTTTAGTATTCTTTAACATATTTATATTATTTTGAAGAATATATTTTAAGATTGAAATTAAGGGATGTTGCTTAAATTAGAAGTGGATCTTATATAGTCATTAATATAAATTTCAGATGATTTTTCTGGAGATTCAAAAAGTTAAATAAACTAATAACTAAATAGAATAATATATTTATTATTTTTCAAACTATTCTTTCTAATTTATAAACTAATGTATAAATATTTTAAAATATATAATTTAAAGTAGTTTGTTTAACTTATTTGATTTTAAAAACAAGTTTATTGAGACTTACGGGAAGGAGGAGAGTTAGTACTATATATATTGAATTGGTTTTAATATTATTACCATGAGAGCATTTTGATACTTCCTTGGATAAATTAAACCTTGGTATTGGGAAACGATTTTCATAGGAGGGGTTGCTTTGTGATTGACGTTGAATTTGGGTCCTTGTTTGTAGATTCCCCGAAAAGAAACCTACCGTTATTAAGCGTGCAGTAATGAGATTCCATGATTACCCTTGTGCATGGGGGCATAGATGGTCCCGTCGGAGGGTAACTTGTACTTTCACATAGTGTGCTTTGACTGGCACTGGGGCCTGCTTACTTCGATCACCGGCCTCGGGGCAAGACAAAAATAAGCATGAACTATATATATATATAGTAGTAATAAACAATGGGAAAGAGAAGCTCACAGAATATGATAGCTTGAAGAAGGACATGGCGAATTTCTAGTAAAACATGTGCAGTTAGCAGCGTCTTGTCTCTTCTTTCTTTAAAAACTAATTTCCGAGTATATGTGCAAGGGAGGAAGCTAACTCTTTACTCTTCAGCCTCTTTGTCTCTGAGTATTAGTGTATCGACCTTCTCAGACTACTTTTTTTCCACTTATACACTGTCCTTGTGCTTTACTGCTACTTCTCTTGCGGTGGTTGAACTTGCTTTTAAACTCTACTTTCTCGTGGTCAATGTGGGAGTTAGTTTCGTATGGGCCAGGATTGAACCTTCCAGTAGCAAATTGGTTAGTTTCATTAATTATTCTCATGGAGACTTTCCCCTCAAGTTTTGATACCATGATTGTTCGTTGATGCCGCTTACTGGGATCTTTTTCGTCGAACTTGCTTCTACGAGATCTATACGAGTATGCCCTTTTTCCTTTTCTTCCCTGTATTTTGCATTCCCCCCCCCCTTCCTGTATATGATTTGGAATCGAACTGTACTTTTTTTTGGTCTTTTTTAATGATTATAACATTTATGCAGCTCAATCGCTTTTACTTTACTCAAATTTGGGCATCATAGAAAACTTATGCATACAGTGTTCTCTCTTTCTTTCCTTTCGATCATTTTCAAAATTTTTAAGCGACAGAGCATACATTCTTCTTTGTGCTCGATACTTAGATTGGTCTTTTACAGCAATTTCTGCAATCTCTAATTTTGACATTATTGGTGGGACGCTTCCTCTCAAATGATGGTCATTTCCGAGGTTAAGACTATAACCATTTCGGAAATTGTTAATTTAGCAGATTGTGGTGAGGTGTAACGTAGGTGCTGAGCTGCTTCTCAATTGTAATTAGAAATCCAGTTGCGCACATAGCAATGCATGAATCTGATAGTGCTTCATTTTCCTTCTCTTTTTCTGTTTTTTTTCATTTTCTGATTTGTGAGTGGTTTTCATCTATTCGAAGTATAAGAAAATTAGCTTAGCAAATGACCTGGAAAGACTTTGCATTACTGCAATGGCTAGAAAATTCGGGGGGAAAAGACAACTGATTTTTGCATGTGGTGTTATTGCCTGTCATTTTCATAAACTACCTGGAATTTTATACTGATTAAGAAGTTCGGGTAAATAGATGAGAATGCTCGTAATGAGCAGATCTAAATTTTATTAAATAATAATGATACATGATCCAGCACAATGTCAAGTGAATTGGGTGTTACCATGAACTAATTTTGTTTTGGATTTTCTTTTTAATCATGTAGAAGGACTCCTCATTTGTTGATGGGACAAGAGATGAAGTTAGATCTCAATGTGAAGTCTTCGGAGGGTCTGAGTCCCGATACCGTTCTGCTATCTCATCAATATCATTCCAATGTCAAGAGGAGACATAAAAAAGTGAAACACATTGGAAAAGATGAATTTTGGACCCTCACAGAAGACTTGTCCAAAAACAGGTTTGCTAGATTCCGCAGTTCATCATGTAAAAGTATTCTCTGTAGACCTAATGGACTTGAGGTTAATGTAGAAATGAAGCGAGGTTCCATGTATCAGAGTTCAAAGGAGGTAAAGTATATAAAAGAAATGAGCATCGGGGAGGGAAGGAAAAAGATTGAAATATCACGTAGCAGTGACACCTCTTTTTCTGGGAGCATTGTTGATTCTTTATGTAGTTCTGAAGATGAAGATCTTAAAAAGAAGTCTTCAATGATGTATAGTGATTCAAAAATGAATTCACGGTCTGTTTCTATATCCTCAACTTGCTTGGAGTCCCATTCTCCAGATGACTTTATTGAATTTTGCATAAATTCAGATGTTAGGGATAGATTTTCTAGTTCAACTGCAGAGGGAGATTCTATAACTTCACATACCAGAAATGATAGAGTTACTGGTTCTCTGGAGAAAGATGCTGCTCATGCATTGGTCAAATCTTTTCCTTCCAAGATGGAAGTTGTTCACTTGCTATCTCCCTCAAGAAATGACGGCTTGTCAAAAGCCGATTCAAACATCCATTCCACCCCTATCAAGAAAATGTTCAATTCATTCACAAAGTCCAAGTCTTTGACAAGTCCAAGGAGCCGTAAGTTGGAAACTAGTGAGGTCAAATCAAATGGTATACTAAATATGACTAGAAGCAGGACTTACCAGAAATCTCTCCTAAATGACTTCTCTAACACAGAAAAGTATTCTGATATTATTTCTGAGTTTATCAATAGAGATATCCAGCATTCAGGGATTGCAAGTTCACCAGTCCACCTGCACGGTAGTCTCAAGTTTGAAAACAAACAAGGAGCTCCATTTTTTGAGTTCAAGGTCAATTGCCCTGAAGAGTTTTTAGTGGCCAAAACGTGGAGAGTAGATAATTCTCTCAATTGGGTTTATACCTTTCATTCCGTTGATGGTAGAAAGAAAAGCAGTGCCACTGGCTTGGGATCCCATGATTGTGACAAAGGTTCTTCAATGGTAGCACAGATGTTAGCTTCCTCTAACTTATGTTCAGAATTTAAAGATGGAGCCTTTGACAACTCTGTGGTGACAGAATTTGTGTTGTATGATCTTGCTAACTCAAGACAAAGTGCTTTACTTCAAAAAGATTCTCATTGTGACCAAGATTCTAAAACCTTGAAACCTGCCCATGTAGGAGTAGGGAGAGAAACATCCAAGCTTGATGATAAAACTCCTGCAATTAAGAACAAACTTCGAGATAAGCTTTTATTTGGCAGTTTTGATTTTGATGATTCAAAATCTCATCCTTGGTTGTGCACAGAATTGCATCCAAATCTTGAAATTGCTGCCATTGTTTTGCAAATTCCGTTTCACAAGAGAGAAAGTTTCAGACACGCGAGAAAGAGTAGAAGTACCAGAGAGCACTGCAACCTAAGTGTTCATTCTGAGAAAGAGAAGAGAAGAAGGAGCCTCCATGAAATCAGAGGCCCAGAACAGGTGAAGGTGGTAATCCCAAAGGGCAATCATGGTCTACCAATTGATGAAAGCCAAGGCCCCTCACGTTTACTTGATCGATGGAGACATGGTGGAGGTTGTGACTGTGGTGGTTGGGACATGGCCTGTCCACTTGTCCTTTTAGGCAATCCTAGTATTCAATTTTCTGAAGGCCGCTCTTTCATGGAGAATTATCAAACACTGGAACTCTTTGTCCAGGTACTGCTGGGTTAATCCAGGACAATAAAGATCCATATTATATAAAACACCCATTTAGAGCAATTCTTAAGTTCTATCCAAATCTTGAGAATAGCATTGTATCTTTCTTTTGGAGCTCTCTTGCTTTTCGTCAGTGCTGCAGTTTTAACCTGCTTTATTGAATTGTGAGATTGCCATAGCCTTTTCTGGCACTTACCCGAGTTTTTGGTGCATTTACGCAGGGAGCAAAAGAGAGCTGTCCTACTTTCAGCCTGAGAGTAGTTGAAGAAGGGCAATATGCTGTTGATTTCCATGCACAGTTCTCCACAGTACAAGCATTTGCCATTTGTGTCTCTATTTTACATGGCACCAGTGCCTTCCATGGTGCGGGGCGGCGGAAAAAACAAGAGTTATCGCAATGTAGCTCCATGAAAATGCTTCAAGATGAGGAACGAGTAGAATTTTTGATAGATTCGGTTACTAGAGAGAAGACAATGTCAAAGCCTCCGAAAGCAAATGTTCGATCCTACGTGTTGAACCCACCTTTTTCACCTGTTGCACGAGTATGAAGTGTAATGTAAAACCTTCTTGGAGAATCTTGAGCGATGATGATGCTCGGATTTTTGGGAGAAAAGTTGGGGAAAACAAAAGGGACGAATTTGTATCGGATGCATGTTCGATAGATACATGTACTATGTATTTATATATTTTAAATTTTTTTTAAAATACTCTCAAGATAGTTCAAAAGTTTTAATCCTAGAGGCGTTGTACAGTAGTGAAAGCCTAAAGAAGGGACATTGGTCGAAGATGAGAAAATGGGCACTCCTTGTAAGAAGCCTGAAAGGTGATATCTCACTGGTTAGCCGTTTTGGGGAACAAAAAAGGTGACATAACGCCGTTGCCGGGGATCGAACCCGGGTCACCCGCGTGACAGGCGGGAATACTTACCACTATACTACAACGACTTTGTTGAAAGTTCAGCTCCCAAATAAGTATATTTTTGCCTAATACTTGGCGACTCACTAAGCATATCCACCCACAACAGTGCGACACGTTGCATGAAGCGAGATTCTGGATGGTGCCTAGGTCAGTGTCAGAATTTGGTCAACGACGTGGAGACATGAGGAATGTGGATATGATTGGTGGGATTTCTAAGCGGGTATCAGTTTTTATTTGTTCTTATGAACCCGAGGTCGATGTTTCCCTTGACTAACCAGAGAAAAATATACTGATTATCATATTAACTTGAGAGTTTTGCAAAACTTAAGAATTTTTTTTTTTTGGTGAAACAAAACTTAAGAATTTATTTAACATAAAAATGAGTTTCAAATCACTACAAAATTAATATTTGGATCCTTAAAAAGTAGAGTTTCAGCGGTCAAAACTAAATGGATCATATTCTAAATTTGCAACCTCATTTGTAACATGAATTACACTGCAAACAAATGGAGTCTTGTATTATTTTTTTATCATTAATATAAGAATTAGTTGATTTATTTGAGACCATTAAAAAAATAAATTTCTTAATTATAACTGATATTTTAAAATATTTATATGTATCATTAGATTATATATTAACTTATAAGTTAGATAAATTCATTTAGAGAAAAATAATGAATATATCAGTTAATTCGCATCGTTAATCTCCCTAAAAAATTAAATAACTTTTATAGTAAAGATTGGAAGTAGTATTTAGAATATAAGAGAATCCTCAATCCTTATTAGTAAACCAAAGTTCAAATATTCAATAGAAATAGGATTTACATTTAGTAACCAACAATATTTCAAACAAAATTACTTTGTCCCCAAGAAAAAGAAGACCAATGAACCATAATCCATCATGGGAAACAAAAGTAGAATTAAGTGAATTCACATTTTTGGCCAGCGTTAAGCTAATCCACATTAACAAAGTCGTTAGCCAATGAGCATGGATAGGGCAATCATGTCCCTTCGCATAGAAAGGAAATTTCTTTAAAATAAAATGTTGTGATTCAAATAATTTGAAGTATTCTGTGAAAGAATTGCTTCCTTTTTTTTAAAACGGGAAGACGCCAAGGCGTCGAGTTATGCAGAAATCAAAGATTACAAGTCATCAGCATGAGGATTGTTAACCATGCTAGCAAACAAAACATTCCCACACTACAAGTGCACTTCAGAAATCAAAGTAAACTCAGCAACCATCTCATGAACCTAATGAGCTAAGCTTACACGTGTCAGGCTCACTAATCACATCCTTATAAGTATCAAACCAATCAAACATTAGTATATGTCTTTTTTCATCAACAATGCCGATCAAAGGATGGCTTCTTGACTGTCTCCTTGCTATGAGATAATTTCAGCCGAGACATCCTTGGACCCTGGTCCCAGTAGAATGATATTAAGGGACAGGCATTCTCTGAGTATGCATTTGATGTAAGATTATTTCCCTCTGTTGCGAAGATCTAAATAAGTCAACATCCTCTTGAATAGAGCTGCCTGCAGATTCACTAGCCAATTCGGGACCAGTAATATACAGTTTACGAACCACCTTGCTGATCTTGAGAGTGGGTCTTGGCATACTTCCCACACAAACTCTCAGCATGTCAAGAATGCCAATTTTCAATTCCTGCTGATGCATGATAGCACTTGAGGAACCGCCAACTCGGTATTTTCTGTCATTTCCATTCTTGTTTTCCAAAGCAGAGGGAAGCTATGTTTCTAAAGAAAGTAGCCTCTTGAAAAATTCATATGAAGTAAAGAACAAAGATCCTTGAGACATGTATATAATCAACCTTGGAGTCAGTCCCCTGGCAACCAAAAAAAAACACAAAGAGTCAATTCCTTGATAATATACATGCAGAAGCATATTTAAGAAAGTCATTATATTCTAATTCGAACTTGCATGGACCTCCTATGACAATATATGGCATTCATTGCTATTCTTTATATCAGATGTTCTCTCCAATATTAATGATTACAATGGATAGGCTCAGCAGATAATACCTGTACAGTCCCCTCAAACCTTCATTCTTTCCTATTTTGCAAAGGGCGTGAAACACACTACGATACTGATTTACAGATCCCGGAATCTGCAGTGTAATCGCGTCAGATGCATAAAGGGATTGAAGTTAGTTCTAGAATAACATGGCTGTAAAACGCCTATGCAGGAACATTAATATAGAGCAAAGCCTAGCTAACTTCCTTTTTCACCTCATCATAGACATGCAGAACTAGAAACAAGAACAACTGCAAAACTAAGCATGGAATGCATATGTAATTCAGCAACCTCAATAACAGATATTCATAATTAGCTTCTTATGTTCCATTATAGCTCCCTGAACAGATGACAGTGTTTCACTTTCACCCTAGATTGACTGCTGCACCAGATCTACAGATCAAAATGCTTATTGGCCATATAATAATGCTTATAGCATACTCATTAAGCAGAATTCCCCCCCCCTTCCCTCTTAATCACAAACCTGTGTCTGTAATCTTGTCTTGATAACATCAAAAGGGGTGGTGACAAGAGCAGCAGTAGACCCAGCTAGTCCTCCACAGAGTAACTGTAAAAGTTGTGTAATCATCATTTGCATAATCAACATGCTAACATTCCATCAATGGGTTATAGTTAATCAAGGTTTGTTAACTTACGTGTGCTTCATTTAATCTATCATCTCGGCTAGGAAATGAACCATTCAATACATTAAGAAAATAATTCTTTATAAGTTCAAGAAAAAGCTAGAATCACATTTGTTTGCCACTTGAAGTTTTTTTTTCCCAAAAGGAGTTGGTTGGGGGGCAATATCATAAAGGAAAAATTATAATTTTAAAAATAAAAATGTGACAGACCAAGGAATCTAGACAAACTTACAGTCTGAAATGTGTTAGGCCTTATACTCGATGGCAAAGATGACATTACTTGCTTCAACCTTTCATACACATAAAACTGCAGAAGGTCACACACGATATCCGTACAAAAATTAGTCTCTGAAGAACAGGGGACAGCACCCATAGAAGAACAATTCATATTTGAGGTTAAAATATTATTTAAGGTCACACAAAAGAGGCTGAATGTTTGTCCATGTTATGACTTGAAAATTGACAGGAGTCAAAAATAGAAACGTAATAAATCTCCTAGCACAAGGATGTCTAGGGCATATACTTTTAGCAAGGGCACTAGGGTTATTTCTCATTCACATCTTCATTTCCCTAGGGTTATTTCTCATTCACATCTTCATTTCCCTTCCCTTTTGATACCTATCACTTCTGCATGCGAAACATAGTCTGAATTCATAATATGATTATTCATCCACCTTTGGATGTACAGGAAACCTATCGTTATACATTGATGAACCCTACACTGAATTTTGAAGCATTCACCAACCTTCACAATTGAATGCGGGACATTCCGGCAAAGTACAGCTCCCCAACCCGCATATAATGAATAAAAACCACCCTTACTGATAATTTCAACCATTGCACGCCTGCAGCCATGAATTCATGATGCATAGTAGCGTAAAATTAGTGCAATCACAGGATCTTGCATGAGCCATGGGAAAATATTCAACTGCTTAAGTGAAGGTTTGCTATCACCAAACACTGATCAGAATCACTCCATATCATGTCCAGGTTTCAGGCATCCGAATTACAAATAGAAAGGGATACTAAAATCTACAATATGTTCAGCAGTGGCTAACATTTAATTCTATTGATTGAAGTATTGAATAGAATTACTAAGAAACGCATCATAAACATCACATGCTTGCAAGCAGTTTTGAACTGTACAACTAGTACAGATGATACTAGGAATTCAGCGTACCAGCAGTTGCGATAATGAGACCCAACCTGCATCTGCTGCTTTATTCGTTCACTTGGAGTAAAAATAGAAGAGGTGGCAATGCTTGCACAACCACCTGCCACACAGTGGGCAAAAGAATAATATTCCTGGACATAAATATCATTGAAATCTCATTATTACTTATACTTAGTGCTTGAAGAAAATATCTCTCAGTAATATGTTGGCATCCATGTTTAAATTTCAGGCTTTTTACCCTAGATTGTACCCTATCCAGGTATAAAGAAATTAGAGAACAGATCAACACATTACATGAGTCAGAAAGAACCAACACACAAGTGACACCACTCATTTGACATGAGACACAGACAGAGAAGCTACCTTCGGGAGATAAGGAAGCAAAGCTGCTTTAACTGATTCATAGGTGAAAGTATACACCGCAGAAATTGGTGCTGAGCATGCAATGCTCGCAGTAATTCCACGATAAAGTCCAGGCAAACCTGAAATAAATCCATGTTACTCTCTAAGAACAAGCAATCTAACAAACTTAATTTAATAGAGCGACTGTTCTAACTAATGCAAGGAAAACAAGCTATATAGAATTCAATCAAGCACATTTTATCTCTTAAAATAACCCACCTCTATCAGAAACGATTGATTTGCCAGTGTAAAGAATGGACTTCTTTTCAGCATAGCATGACTGAATGACTGTCTTAATTGTGTCAACCGGATGTAGACAAAGGCTGACACATACACCAGCCAAAGCCCCAGAAAAAGCATGTCCTTGCTTGGCAATGGAATGATGAGGTTTCTCTTGTGCTGAGACATCAACTTTGGATTCATTGTCAGTTATGGTACCTGATAGGTATCTTTCTTTGTTATTTAACAATTCCTTATCATCAAACGCAAGTTTAGTAGGAAAGACAGTCTGACTAACACCAACATCTGCTGTAGTATCATGAATAGCTCCAAGAAAGTAGTCTGCAGAAAGAGATGTAAATTTTCTCTCATCCAGCATTCCATCACTAGATGATGATAGATCATCTGATATGATCACATCAGAATTGCAGTGATCACTCTCATTAGCAAATGCAGGGTTGCTTGCATCTATTGAAATGCAGTCCCCAGCCACTGGAGCAGCAGTTTTCATGTTGTCAGGCTCAGCAACATCAACAGGGTACTCTAGTCCTTTAGAAGCATTCCTACTCATACACCAATAT
>JANTPZ010093197.1:0-25649 GCA_025593235.1 Vachellia pachyceras | reverse complement strand
AATCTATATTATCTGTATATCTTCTGTTACTTTGTATGCCTGGGTATTTACTGACAGTCAACTTGGAGGTGGATTTATTAACCTTACACCTACATAATTTAGTCGTATATACTCATACTTCAAGATCGAGCAATTTTTTTACTTGTGATAATTTTATTTATTGTGCCAAATTCCTTTTCCATTAAATTGGCTGCTGTTTTGATGGATGAATTATTGAATTATGCTCTATTTTTGGGTTGGGGTTACCCGTGACACCCCGCCCGTTAAGACCCGCACCCGTGTGTGCGGGCCTTAACGGGTTACCCCACGGGTACGGGGTACCCCGTACCCGTGAGTCTCCAAATGGGCGGGACACGGGGTGCCCCACGGGGCAGCCCCGCCCGCCTGTTGCTCCCCCCATTCTAAACCGTGCGTCGACATTACGGTTTAGAAGTGAAACATTCTAAACCATTTATTATTACTCCGGTTTAGAAAGTTTCAGCAAGATTTACGAATAATTCATTCGAATGAGCCTAGAACTCATTCGATTGGGGAATCATTCGAATGGGATGCAAGAGTTATTCGAATGGCGATGCACCCATCTCCAGTGGAAGAACTTGCACCTTCTAAACAGTGCGTCGACATTACGGTTTAGAAGTGAAACTTTCTAAACCGTTTATTATTACTCCAGTTTAGAAAGTCTCAGCAAGATTTACAAATCATTCATTCGAATGAGTCAAGAACTCATTCGATTGAAACACTGACTAAACTGCTTTAACTTTGTAAACCATTTTCCAATGTAGAAAATCTCAAATCTAATGAAGAATTAACTCGAATGGGAGATGAAGTCATTCGAATGGTACAATGTCAGAACTTTCATTTTCATAACCGTTTATTATTCGTTCAGTTTAGGAAGCCTCACCCAGGGGTAACGAAGAATGGGTAATAGAATGATGCTGCATTTGTGTGAATTAAAAACCACTATGTGCATTGTTACTGCATATTGCATATTGTTTGAGTGTTTAAATTTACTGCAGACTGCATATGAACACATTTGGGTGCTTAACAGCACATATACATTTGTACATTACAAAGAAATTGTTACATACACTAATCCAATGTTTCCTTGTCGTCTGGCTTCCCCACTTCCTTCTCTTCAGCGACAGAAGTGACAACTTGTTCAATGATGAGGTTAGTTGCCACTGGAGAAGATGATATGGAATTAGCAGTGGGAGATGCATGAGCTGAAGACAAAGATAAAGAAGGTAGTTTGGGAGAGATGTCATGGGTAAAGGGATGTCAAACACTATCAATGACAGGGGATGAAGTAGGATCAGAGATATGTTATGGAGGAGGATTTGGAGGGGATGGTTGAGGGTGGGGGTCAGTTTGGGGAGTAAAGCTTCAACTGCCTGCATTCTATCGGACAGCGTCCTCAGCACCTCCATCATTGTTTTATTCCCCTCCTCAAGGAGCTTCAACAGTCTATACGTCTCAAGATTGTGCTGTTCCATGATATGTAGGTGGGAGGATATACTGGTGGCCACAGCTTCTCGGACAGCAGTGTTAACAATATCCACCAGTGACGGTTGAGGATTCGGAGTGGCAGCTCTTGTTGACTGCACTTCATCCATTGCCTCATGCCTACTCCTTTTCCTCTCAACCTTCACCTCTCCTTCGACACATGCTATGGACACTGTCAAACCCATCTTTGATAGCTGAGTTCTACAAAACCTGGGAACTTTAACAAGCTTATCCCTTTGCTCCAGGTACCAGATTTCGTTGCTTTTGAGAAACAATGACACTAGTTGAGGGAATGTGAGAGAACATGAACTAATGTCATTGTCTATCCACAAACACAGTTCCTTCATGATCATCACCCCAGATTCCTTGTATCCTTAGCCACAAAGGATGCAAATAGACCATAATCCCTGCGGGTGAAACTTGAGAAATTATTCCCTTTGTTTACAATGTATCTTGTGTAGATGTAACAAAGGATCCTCGTCTCCTCAGCCATGGAGCTAGGTTTAAAATGTAACCTGTTGGGATCACCGTCAGGCTTTAACATACCCAAAACTTCCTCGACAAACCTTTGTACATAACCATCTGAAGGAGGCTTACCGATCAGCAGCCACTTATTAATTTGTTTGGCAGACAATTGAAATCGTTTCCCCTAACCGTTGTCTCTAGCATACACTCCCCAATCACCCACCTTGTCCACTGTATCTACTGCCTTCAAATTGCAATAGAACGTCCTAACTACAGTAGGGCTATATGAGAGGTGACAACCAATCCATGGTTCATATTGTTTTAGAAACGCAGATAGTTGCAGCTTTAATTCCTTTTCCATATGTTCTAAATCAACATAGATGGCAGGACAAATTTTCCTTCTTAGAAAATACGTATTATACCGTGTTTTATCTGTCGGATCTAGAGCACCATCCACATATCCCTGTGGAGGATGCAAGTCTTGTTTCTCTCCCTCAAGTGGTAATAAAGCTTCAGATTGAGCGAATAAAGTGGATGCATCAGCTTTGTGTAGCTCTGATGCTTCCTTCATCGCTCCTGCTGATCGTGTTTTGCGTTTTGTGGGAAGTTTCATGGCAATATAGCTCATCTAAGGCATTATATTTGCTTCCTTCCCTCCACTGTTGTCTAGAGTTTCACGAAGAAGCTTCTCCGCTGCGCTCTCCTCTTGTGCACCAGCATGGCCAGAGCAATCTGGAGAAGCAAGTACAACTTCTTCTCCTTGCCTTTACGTTGTGCCTTCTTCCCCTTATTAAGTGGGGGTGGTCGCTAATGTACTGTCACCGGCTTCTGTTGGGGTGGTGTACCCGAAGATCTGGTATTCATGCTTATTTGTTTTGGGGTGGAAGATCGTTCTGCCATTTTTGACCTGAGGAGTTTTATAAAGGAAACGGCGAGATGAAGATGAAGCGCAATAAGTGCAAATGAATGAACCTTTTCTATTTTTTTTTGTTTTCTTGTTTCCAACAGGTGTGTGAACTTATTACAGGCTATATAGCAAATGTAACTCTGACGGTTGGGTAGGACATTATCAATTCGATCTATGTTATTTAAGACTGTGTCTTATACGGTACGGTTTAGTTCAACCCAGAATTCGGGTTACACATTGAACTTTCTAAACCGTTTACCTTGACAACAGTGTATAAAGTTCGTGTTACAATTAGTGTTACGCATTCGGATGACTCAATAGGCACATCCAAATGAGCTCCACCCAGAGACTTCAGGGGTGATGGATTACTTTCTAAACCGCACGTAAGATATGTGGTTTAGAAGTGTCACACATCTGTCACACATGAACCCATTCAGATGACTAATGGGCACAACCGAATGAGCTCCACCCAGGGACTTCAGGGGTTATGGATTACTTTCTAAACCGTACGTAAGATATGCGGTCTAGAAGTGTCACACATCTGTCACATGTGAACCCATTCGGATGACTCAATAGGCACAGCTGAATGAGCTCTACCCAGGGACTTCAGGGGTGATGGATTACTTTCTAAACCGCACGTAAGATATGCGGTCTAGAAGTGTCACACATCTGTCACACGTGAACCCATTCGGATGACTCAATAGGCACAGCCGAATGAGCTCTACCCAGGGACTTCAGGGGTGATGGATTACTTTCTAAACTTCACGTAAGATATGTGGTCTAGAAGTGTCACACATCTGTCACACGTGAACCCATTTGGATGACTCAACAGGGACATTCGAATGAGTTACACCCAGGGACTTCAGTGGTGATGGATTACTTTCTAAACTTTAGTTGGGATACATTGTGCTTCCTCTCCTTCACCATCCAAGCATTGAAAGATTCAGCAATATTCGTTGTGATATTGTCCCATTGTTTGAATGGGAACTTGCTCATAGCCCACTTATCAACATCTCCTTGATTGTTTATCCATTCATGTAACTCCGGGGAGAACTGGCGCATATGCTTTATCGCCTCCTCGAAGTCATCCGATAGCCTGGCGTATGCAACTCTGTCCAGCAAGGTCAGAGCATCTTCTCTACATTGCCCACTTGTCCTCCTCCTTCCCCTGTTGACCTTACCCACCTTTGAACTGAAGTTCTCTTTGACATATCTGTAACAATAAGCGTGCCTATCCCCCTAAAAATTGCGTTCACACACCTATGATTGAATTGTTCCGATCAGATACAATTGTCACTTCCAGTAAGCCAACAATCCCTTTAATCGTATACATAAACCAGGTCCAATCCTCTAATGTCTCTCTATTCACAACTGCTATTGCAAACGGCAATATCTCATTGTTTGCGTCATAGGTCGAAGCTGCAAGTAGCGTCCCCTTATACGGGCCACCTAAATGAGTTCCATCAACATATAGTATAGGTCTAGCCCCTGCTAAGAATCCCTCTACACAAGAACCATAAGCAATGAAAACACGCTCAAACTTACCCCCATATGCTACCCATTCAGCTACTGTTTTATCATCGGTCTCCTTCAACCTTTGGCAAATCCAAGGTATCATCATGTAAGATTGTTCAAGCTTGCCATGTAGATTTTCTACTTCCTTCTCCTTTGCTCTATAAGCCTACTTGTATGTTAGGGTTACACCATAGTCCCTTTGCAGAGTCTTCCTTATATCAGTTGGGGACTTGTCCACATGGGTCCTTAACTCATCAGTCACTATTGATGCTATTAAACTGGACTTCACACAATGCTTAACCTCCAAATTGTCTTGGGCAGAATGAACATGGTCATTAATGAGCTTAGTCACACGATGCATTGGGGTCATCTGTCCTACTGCATTAGTACATAACTTCCAAGGACAACCTTCTACCTTACACTTTACATAGATTTTATCCTTGGAATTCCACTGATACTTGTGAACAAAGTTGTGCGCAATGCTGTACTTGAATAAAGATGCCCTAAATTCATCCGCATGTGCAAAGCACTGACCTACCCCTGAAATTATTCCCCTCAATTTGCCATAGCTCATGTCACTGCTATGTGGCATTTCCTCCTCCACAACCACAACGTGACTTGGTCCACCACCATCATTTGCCTCATAATTTAGCCTTTCACGCCCATTACCCTCCCACGTTGATCCAGATCATTGCCTAAACTCACCAAAGGTCTAGAAATTTCCCGTTACATTGTGAACAATCTGTCATTCCTGCATACAGAGCAAAATAACATAGTGTTTACCAATTACACATTGCCACTAACCAACTTCAAACATCAACATTTAGAGACACACATTTCCTCAGCATGCATTGCTACATCTTCATTCCCCTTTTCTTCCGACACTACATACACATGTGCAGTACTATCATTATACAAAAAAAGAGTTTCAATGTCAGCTTCGCAGTCAAGATCAACTAAAGTCCTCTCGTCAAACCTTACAGTATATTTAATATTATGTATTCTTCCATCATCACCCGTCCATCTGCGTATGATTAACTTCAAATCATCAAGTGTGATCCCGGGTTCGATCACTTTAACCTTCACACTACCACCTTTGTACATGCTTTGCCTTTCATGTACACAAACAAAGTTGCCCCTATGTGGAAATAACAAAATAACTCCTGCGAACCGCTACTACACCCAATATTCTCATCCATTTTGTTAACCTGCAACACAAAAACCATAACTTTGACAAAAAAGGAATCATTTTTCAGATATTATGACAATGACTCAGTTTGTAATAAATAAATCAACCGGCTGCTTCTCCACAAGAAGGAATAATTCTCCCCATCCTATTTCGGTAGAATGACAATATCATTGGCTCATCATCATATTTTAAAAAATATGCCCTGTTCCAGGTTACGAAACTCCAGTGAACAAACCACATACTCACAGACAATACCTGTTAATCACTACACCAAAATACCCTCTGTTAGGTAGGTTGGATAAAGGAGTAGAAGAACATGGAGGAAAAAAAGTGGAACCCCAACCAAGTTAGACTGCATGCACACAAATTGGACCTCGCATTTGCCTGAGCTCTTCCCACCAATGCAGACATCGTCAACTTCTGCATGCCTTATACTACATGTTGATAAATGCACATGGGAAAAAATGTAGTTTTATCTATTGCACATGTGCTGAACTTTTTTACACCGTGTCAAGAAATAACAGCTTAGAATGCTGTCTGTCAATGCCCCATAAGCGAATAACAGTAGACTTTAGTGAACATTCTAAACCGTATGTCATATACGAGGTTCAGAACTTACACATTCTAACCCGTAGCCCACACGTGCGGTTTAGAAAGTTCACTAAAGTCTTTGAATACACAAATTCCAACATCATCATTCGCATGCGACGTGATTCGAATGGCATATGACTCATTCAAATGTAGTTCTCATCATCAGCGTAATGAAGTTGAGTGGGCCAACATGAAAACTTACACCTACTCCATCGAATGACACATATGGCTCATTCTAATACTTCACCAAATTCACTTTATAAACCGTAGATACTCTTGTGCGGTTTAGCAAGGTCTCGTATCGATACAAAGTTTATCTTCCCCAAAACTTCCATATTCCTCAACTTTCCCATATGCTCAGTCATCGTGTACTGTGAATTTTGAACATTGGGTTAGTCATTCGAATACTCCACCAATTGGCCCTTCTAAATTGAATATACTCTTGAACGGCTTAAAAATTACTGCGCCAGCACAAATTTCCCGCCTACTGACATCGTGAACTGTGACATTAAAGGACTGTCATTCGAATGCTTCATTAATTGCACTTTGTAAACCGGACTGACTCTTCTTCGGGTCATTAGCAAGGACAAGTGTCGATATAAATTTCGCTTTCCCATGACTCATCCATTACTTGACTTTCCCGCCTAAGCCGACATCGTGAACTGTGACAATTAATAATTACAGTGCAATCAAAATGTACTTGTATACATCATAAATTTTCACATCTCAATCAAATTGTACTTGTATACATTGCACGTGTGGAGAGCAACACGTACTTCCTAAAGAGATGAAGACTTGAAGTGGCTGAAGATGAACTTTATAAACCGTAGTTGCCCGATACGCTTTACAAAGTCTGTTATAAATAAGTAAATAAATTAATTACATCCAGTTCTCGTTCGAATGGGTCATAAAGTGGGAAATAAGCAACTGTTGTACCCCAGAGGATGATTGCATAGAATGACCACACAAGGGTTCAATAGTTGGTTCTCTTCCACTTTAATTGCATTTGATGTTGCTTGTTTATCATATTCCATTGACCCGTCGAGAGGAGTGAATTAGTTCCTGGTTTATAAAGGCATGTTCCTCTGATGCGCCATCATCATGAGTGATGTCGAGAACCAACTACAACCTTCTTCCATTTCCCATTAGGTTCTTCGTTGCTTCCTTACCAGCCTCGTGTTACTTCCTCCTCTATCCCATCATCATTTCTGGTTGATGTGTAGGAATACAACCTTCTTGCCCCCTTCCCTTTAGGTCCGTCGTTCTTTGAACGCTCTTTGTCCTTTGGTTGGGTGGTCTTTCACGGATTTTAAACTGATTCGGTGGAGGAACACCATGTTGAAGTTTATGGGCACAAGGCCCTCAGCATAATTTCTGATTCTTGGTTGGAGAGATTTATAAGTTGAAGGATGTTTTGAACTTTATGGCTACGAAGATTTCAATAGAAGTAACCATTCACATTAAGCGAGGGTTTCTATGCAAATGCGAATGGACGCCACGTCTGCCAACTTCTAAACCATTTCTGTCTCCCTCAGTTTAGAAAGTTCGCCTTCTCTACAGTATTAACGGGCAGATGTCAAAATATAATTTGAATTGGAAATCCACGCATTCGAATGTAAGCACGTTTTGCAACTTTCTAAACCGTTGTTACCAACAACGGTGTAGAAGGTTCACCTTCTAAACCGTGTTTACCCACCTATGGCGTAGAAGGTCAAATGTCATTACTATCCGAATGAGACATATTCACATTCGCATAGACAAACCTCTGCCAACTTCTAAACCGTTTCTGTCTCCCTCGGTTTAGAAAGTTCGCCTTCTCTACAGTATTAACGGGCAAATGTCAAAATATAATTCGAATTGGAAATCCACGCATTCGAATGTAAGCACATTTTGCAACTTTCTAAACCGTTTTTATCAACAACGGTGTAGAAGGTTCACCTTCTAAACTGTGTTCACCCACCTACGACGTACAAGGTCAAACGTCATTACCATCCGAATGAGACATATTCACATTTGAATGGACGAACCTCTGCCAACTTCTAAACCGTTTCTGTCTCCCTCGGTTTAGAAAGTTCGCCTTCTCTACAGTATTAACGGGCAGATGTCAAAATATAATTTGAATTGGAAATCCACACATTCAAATGTAAGCACGTTTTGCAACTTTCTAAACCGTTGTTACTAACAACGGTGTAGAAGGTTCACCTTCTAAACCGTGTTTACAAAGATGCACTTTCTAAACCGTATTTCCTTCGAACATTATTTGCATGAGAAATATAGTTCATCCGGATGACGGTGATGTTGCAATATCTTTCTACATCGAACATAATTTGAACGGAGTAGAAAGACCCTATTGGCTTATTCAGATTAGTGTTTTATCTCAATCGGATGGATATTTCATCGCAATGGGGTTGGCCTCTTTGGAATGATCCTTTGAGTTTGTGAGCTTTCTAAACCGTACTAAATGTGTGCGGTGTAGAAGTTCCCCGCTCCCCATTCGAATGAGCGTTGTGCCTCATTCGAATGCATCGACGGCAGGCTTTTCTAAACCAAGACACACAACGTTCAATGTAGAGTGATCATATGTGAGCTTTCTAAACCATACTAAATGTGTGTGGTATAGAAGTTCCCCGCTCCCCATTTGAATGAGCGCTGTGCCTCATTCGAATGCATCGAGAACATGCATTTCTAAACCGAGGCGCACAACGTTCGGTGTAGAGTGATCATATGTGAGCTTTCTAAACCGTACTAAATGTGTGCGGTGTAGAAGTTCCCCGCTCCCCATTTGAATGAGCGTGTGCATCATCCGAATGCATCAAGGGCATGCTTTTCTAAATCGAGGCGCACTACGTTCGGTGTAGAAAGCATCGCGTCAGTGTCTGGTGTGAAGGCTGCTGTTTCAGGGGCATTGAGGACATTTCCTTTAAACTTGGGTAAAGACGGGCGAGGTACTATCATCTGTCTTGGATTTAAAATTTTGAATCACCTTTCTGGGATTCACTGTTTTCGAGGTACTTTTTCCATCATTTTCCCTTTTTATAAATTTTATTTAATTTTTTAACAATCCATTGTCATAAAAAGAAATTTACCATTAGATCCTAAATAAAAGAATTAATGAATAAGAAGTCTTAAAAGTTGGTAAAATTATTATCAAGTCTAAGCAGTAACTAGTCCGGTTGTTATTAACAACCTCGACAGTCCAATAACAACTGGACCAGTTATTGCTAAGATCGGATGGTAATTTATCAATATTTAAGATCTATTATTCATTAATTAGGTTATTTGAAACCTTATGGTAAATTTCCCTATAATACATATATATATATATAACCTATAAATAAAAATAGTTAACATGTTTACATTGAGGATGATAGGAATGTAACATAACTTTAAAAGCATGTACCTCTTCCCTCATTTACCATTATGCCCTTCTCTTATTGTTATTATTTTTGTTACTCCCTTAATTTTATTTTTATAGGTAGACTTTGTGCTCTTTACGCGGCACAAACGTCCTTTCAAAGGTTAAACCTTATTATTTAATTACATAAAACATTATTTGAAATTAATTATTAAATTTTCCAAAAAATAAAATTATTAAAAAAACAGCACAAATGGTAAAAAAATAAATTCTTTTTTCTGTATTTAAATCTAGATGTGTAGAAGGTGTATCCTTAAATGAGAGTATGAATCTCAGATACTGGGCTCGTTTGAAAAAACGGTGGACAAATACTTTTACGCAAGCCTAGGCAAATATGTGAAGGATCTCGTTTTGCGGAAAAACACTGTTGAACGTGCTTTTGGACTCCTGAAAAACTTTACCAAACGGAGTCACTATTGATTAAGTAATTAAGTGCCCGCCCCACATTGTCTTTCCTTAATAAAAAAACTAAATATATTTCTTAACCATTTGTATTGAAATTGTTCCTTGAATAAAAAATATGTACAAGATGTGATAAATAGGGATAGTTTGAGAAAATTATAAATTTAAAACATAAAATGGATTCAGATATTAGATATGGCCGAGTAAAGTCCCTAATTAATTCTTACTTTTAAGTAATTAAAGGCTTATAATTATAATTCAATGTAAGATTCCAAGATACACATTATATATGAAGTAGAGATAGTCTCACATATAGGATACAAAATTATCAACTGTGTGTGTTAATGAGGCTAAGCAATAAGGAGGATGAAGAATAAAGAGGAGAGGAAGAGGGAAGAAATAACTATACCTCATCAAAGTCTTAAAAATAATAAAAATAACAATAAATCCAAATATTCTAAAAATACAATTAAACCATAATTATTTCTTATTCTATATTCTATTATATGATCATTTCTGATGCAATTGATCAAATGGGCATTTTAAGAAACCAACACACATTTCTTAATTACGTTAATGGACTTGAATCTTAATGGCATGTAATCTCCAATGTATATGAAATATTGTTGGTTTGGTCTCACCTGTAACTTTATGTCATTAATATCTGCTCATCTAAAAAAATACATATTTTTTCGATACATACATTTTAGGCAGGGGGTTGGGCTCACCCACAAGCTAAGGGCAGGAGAAATCTCCCTTCCTCTTAGGTGATACCAATGTTGGGCAGGGCGAGCCGTCAATTACCCTCAGGCGTTAACCTAAGCACCCAGGAGTTAGGACCTCCCATTTGGTGAGAAAGCACAATCCTTACCACTAGACCCACGGACGATGCGTTAAAAAAATACATATTACTTATGAATAACCAATTTAACTAATTTCTTTAATCTTAATAAATTAATTATCTAATTTCAATTTCTTACATTTAGTGCCACAAGAGAGTATTCACTACAAAAAAGGGAGCATTAGTAATGGTTATTTTATATCTTTTTAGCGATTTTAACCACTATAAGTGACAATATTAGTGGTTTCAAAAACGTTGCAAAAGCCACATTAACAAGAGGTTAGCATCGGTTTTACAGAACCAATATGCACATAGTCACACCGCTACTAATTTTGCAGCGTTTTTGGTAAACTGCTACAAACAAAAGTGAACGAAGGAACCACGAGGAAATATTTCTAGCGGATATAAAACCGTTACAAAAGCGAATGTAGGAACCATGAGGAAACAATAAATTATTAAATAAAACATGTAACTTATAATAATTTCTTCTGTCTCTTTCAATGATTGAGCCCTATTATTGTGCCTATGGGTGGCCACATACATATCTCCGTAAGTGGCACTCCGTGCCTTCCTCTATGCTGTCTCATCCGAAATAAATGGAACAAAAAATTTAGATATATAATACATTTTATATTGATAACACATAATTAAAAAGTAACATAAAATATTTCATTTGTACCATCTCAGCATAAGTGCAGGAGAATAGCTTCGATCCTACAGTATAGTGGATCGTCTGATAAGCTCGACTCTGCATAGCTTGCCTAGGCGCAGCCCTCTGCTCCAGTGACCTGCTGTACCGAACAAATTTTGCCTGACCTCCAGGCTGGACAGGGTCAGGCACGTCCGCTTCTAACTCTTGCGTCGTCTTCATCATATCCTTGTTCTTCATTTGGTACATGCGATTACACATTTTATAACTGCTAATAATATGTTTCCACATCATCATATCCTAAGCACTACAACTTTGTAGCAATTTGACTAAGAACAACTACAAATTATTAATTTATTAGCGTTTTTATGAACCGCTACAAAGTAATTGCTACAAATTTCATCTTTTTTTGTAGTGATTATTGAAGTAGAGATGTATTTGATGGTGCCTCCCCTTCTAAATAAAAACAGCATTTTTTTTCAAATAACTATTTAATTAATATTTTTAATCTCTGCAAATTACCTATCCAGCTTTCTTACATTCTTAGGGCCATATTTTTTTTTTGAATGAAGGCATAATTCATTGCTCAGCAACTAGATACAAAAACAACTCTGCAAACAAAAGGCAGACTGCAAGAATAAGTGAAGATTTACAACAAGCTACTCAAAGTTAGATGTTCAAGTCAGAAGTCCTAGTAGTATAGGTAGTTAAGGCCAATGCTTCATTAATAATGGAGAATTAATTGACCTCATCGTTTACAAAAATCCTTCTAGTACGGGCACCACATAATTTTCAGCAAACCAACCCAAAAGTTATCTTCCAACTGTTGAAGGAGAGATGTATTTGATGTTTCCCAATAAGATGGGGTTAATGTACCCAAAGAAAAAAAGATGGCATTAATATAATAAAATCAACATTTGCTTGAGAGAAGCATGCATACGTAGAAACACATGAGAAGAAATGAAAAAGAAAAAGACAAGGAATGGTGTAGGAGAAGAAAACAAAAGGTAATCCTAAAGAACAAGACATATAGTTTGAGGGACTTTAGCTTTGGTCAGAAGTGGCTATGTCCCTTTTTTCCCACAAGCATGCTTCATTTGTATATTTGTGTGTATGTTTATATATATATATATATATATATAAGCTTTACAGTCTGATATATCTTAACGTGTTCTCATTATCGAACTCAAAGTTGCTCTTACGTACTTTGCCATTTTTCGATATCTCTCTATGTAGGGTTTTTGTCTAATTTTTGCAACCTTCTAAATCTCAACTACTGTCCATGTCCATCACTTTCCTCCCTGTCTCACCTTTCTTTTTTTCATTTTCCAAACAAATTAATAGGCCTCCATCTTAAATGCTACTTACATATCCTTAATACAAGAGTCGATTATTTTTTAGTTGATTCATGAAGTTAAATACATTACTTAAAATATTTATTTATATGTATAATTATATTGTATATCAGTATATATGTCATGTAAATTAGCTTAGAGAAAAAAATGAAAAATATACATACTTTTAAATAATTCTAAATGTACAAAAAAATGACCCCTTAGAGTTAGTTGACTCTTATATTAAAAAACCAAAAATTGTATTAGAGTTAGTGAAAAAGTTTTTTAATTCTAAATGTACAACATCAATGCACTTCATCTCACAATTTTATAATTTTTTCTAAATTATCTCTTAAAAATGTTATTTTAATGAGCTACTTGGGGCTAGCTCAAGTAATTATAGCAATAATGCGGTGGGTAGGGGTAACTGGTAAGAATCAATTATTCAAACTCTTCTAGTATAAAAAAATGGGGAATTCATAATAATTCATGATTTGGCTTTTATAGTAAGCTAAATATATTGAATATATTGTTGTCATATCATTAAAATAATAAAGGAAAGATAAATAAATGGTGACAGATAAATTAGAATTTATATAATATATAGTCAGCTTGTGTTTGAATAATTTTCAAGATTATAATATATTTATGGGAATTAAAATCAAAACTTAAAAAATGATTACCACGAGATTTTTCTGAAAAGTTATAGTTGTACTTTCATAATAAATGTCAAAACATTTAGTATAAGTACTTTCAAAATGTTAAAATTTTATGAATTTATTTGTTTTGAATAAATAGTTTAAAATTTGAATAATAACATTCAACTTTTCCATATATACTACTCTTAAAGTAAAATCTAATTTGATAACCACACTATCAATTCGTTTGTAATATCTAAAAAAATATTTGGCTAACCATCTAAAGAATCATTGTACGAATTAGTTTATCTTTAAAAAAATAGACAAACCTTTCATCCATTTGGTATCTTGTCAAGTATTTTGAGGTGCGATGAATTAGTTAAAGGATAAAATATAACATCTTAATCCACTTAATTATCTCAAATATTTATCTAATCTCTAATATAAGGTTATGCGTGAGTATTTAAGGGAGATCAATCACATCACATATATTATAATTAACTAATTTCTTTTATTTTTTAAATTGATTAAGTAGTTTTTATATTAAACACGGGATAGGGTATTTATTACTAATAAAATAAAACAGTAGGTTAATTTATAAAATGAATAAATAAAAAAACATGTTTAAAATCTCTCTAATAATTGAGCATGATGAACGTGGACATGTTTGAGTGTGTGGGGAAAGCTGATTGAGTGGCATGATTAGAACATAAAAGAAAAGAAAGCGAAAATGGCAATAAGCCCCTCTAAATTTGAATTACTTGCAAATGACCCCTTAAGCCTTTTAAAACTAACAACAACGTCCCTGAATTTTTAGATATCTAACAAATTTTCTTATTTCAGTCTATTTTACTCTTACCAATATTATCTTATCTTCCATGCTAGATATGTCAGAATTTATTCGACAAAGTTCACATCAATTTTTCATATAGCTAATATTTATTACCAAGACATTCAAAGTCACAAGTAAGTTTATGAAAATAGTAAAGAAGTTGAAAATCAACAAGCATAATCATAGTGGAAGAGACTTTAACCATTCAGAATATTGTTTTAAGTTTGAATCCTTTTAAATATGCAGAAAGAGCCCTGGAAAGAGTTATCCCGATTAAGTTCAACAGTGGTTGGATTTGATACAGTCAAGTAGATATATTAAAAAGAAATGGATAGTAAAACAAGCTTAGGAATACAATTGTCAATAATTCAAAAATTTAGGGGATGTTCTCAAATAATGTAAAATTTAGTGAAGGATAATTGATTGTTGTGCACTTGAGAAAGTAGATTAATTAGAATTAGATGTGAAGTGTGTGGGAGAAAATAGGAGACAATGGAGAGTTTTTGTATGAATTGTTTAGGAAAGTATTATATGGACATGTGAGAGACAAAGCTTAGCATATGTTGCTGCTCTCCCATGTGATGCCTAACAAGTTCACTACATCTCTCTCTCTCTCTCTCTCAAGTGTGAAGTGTAAAGGTGCCTAATACTCTAAATATATTTAACTTTGCTTGTTTCCATTCCCTTCTTTTAGTTTTCTATTCAAAACTCTCTCTCTCTCTCTATAGATGTATATATAAATACATTCTTTATTTTGTTGGTTAAACTTTATGTTTTTGTTTTTTAATAGAAATTGAATATCATTACTTATTAAACAATTACTAAACAATTACATCATGTCAGAATGTATATCCTCACCTATATAGGCGGTTGATTTCCAAGCATAAATTAGATCCTAACTGGTATGAGGCTTTCTTAAGATAGTCAGTTATCCCGAGATTTCCCCTGTAGATATGATCTAAATAAAATCTCATCAATGACTCAATTTTCCTTTAAAAAATTTATGGGAAAGAACTAAAAAAATTAAAACTCGAAACTATTCCAAATTGTTGCTGGCATCATATAGATTACATTTTTCTTATATTAG
This sequence comes from Vachellia pachyceras, assembly GCA_025593235.1. NCBI lineage: Eukaryota > Viridiplantae > Streptophyta > Magnoliopsida > Fabales > Fabaceae > Vachellia > Vachellia pachyceras. Next base: position 10,281 of record JANTPZ010093197.1, on the reverse strand, counting down.
TAAAAAAATCGTTTTTTCCTTATGTTTTAAAATGTTTAATGGGTATTTTTAGGGGATTTAAAAATTGGGCAAATGGAGTTAGGTTTTGAAGGAGTGTATCTTTCTAATTTTGACAAAATCGAGAGGATGTTAAAGTATTTTACTCAGTACTTAACTAATGTTATAAGTTTAGGTAATAAGTTTTATAAAACTCAAATGGTGTCAAACCGAATCTAGTTTCCCCTAAGCAAAAGTGTGTGAGATAGAGAGCTAATTGGATATAAACCATTCGTATCGGTCTGAACAACTTAAATGTAATTTTTAAAATTGTATAGTTAAAAATTATTTTGATTGGTGTAAAATGTAAAATAAAAATAATCTCTCATCTATGATTTTTTTAAAAAATTATTTAAAAAACATTATTTTAAAAAGTTCAATTTGGAGCATTATAAACTAGATTTAAACAATTTAGATTCTATTAGCTAGGATTGCTTAGTTAGTAGGGAAACCAAGTGCACGGTAACACTCTTAAAACATACTGTAAGAATAACTTCTATACTTAAAAAATTGTTTCAATCCTAAGATTGCTAATACAAAAATATGTTAAGATTTGGGTCATTTGATGTAATTTTTGCTATGCTGTTTCCTCTGATCTCAAGATTTGGGTCACCGCTCAAGCAACATCGCTGAAAAGCTTACTCTTAGCCACCATACTGTAAAGCCAATTATTATTTTTAAATTAAAAAAATTATTTTGCTGTGCTGTGACATAACATAATTTTGTTTGGGAACTCATTTTTTCCAACGGGTTCGCAAGTTAAGACAAAAAATATCTTAAAATCTGTAAAAAAACATCTCAAAATCTGTAAAAAAACATCTCAAAATCTGTAAAAGTATCTTGAAATCCGTAAAATATCTAAAAATTCATAAACTCCTTTCTTCTAACGAAGTTCCCAAACAAGCACATAGATTAATTATTGATATATAAACATTAATTAATTACAACCTCCTTTAGCTTTAGTTGACAAAAAGGTTAGAACAACAAGCATGCACGAAGATCGATCTTGAACCACAAAATATAGACCACATACAATAATGTAAACAAAGAATTATATATTGATGAGTTAATGATCATGACACAAATTATATTATTCATTTCATTTCTGTCAAATTGTTAAAATAAATTAATATATAAACATACATGGTTGGTATACAAACCAACAATTTATCTAATTAATATCAAATCCAGAATCGATGTTTGCGTGGAATGTGATCATCGTCATCATATGTAATTAGAATACTTGAGTTTAACTTGAATAAAAAAAGAATTAGAGAAGATAATTTTATTTTTTTCTTAAAGTAACTTGGTACTTAGTACTATTGACAAATTTGAATTCAAAAAGAAATCAAGTTCTAAATGGAAGAGAGCTTCTTTTAACATGAGTATTTTCCATTTCAAACCCAATATTTAAGAAATGTTGAGTACAATTTCCAAAATGATTAATTATAGAATATAAATATAAAATTCCAAAAAAAAATTAAGATATTGATTTGATGATTTCTTTATATTTATCAATTCAAAGTTAAAACATCTCAGCGTTTTGGGTTTGCGAATAATATAAAATATAAATATCTACTTGCGCTATGTTACATAGACCAGTTGCTCAGGCTACATTTATTTATTTATTTGATTAAATATTTTTGTTTTGAATAAAAAATGTGAACAGTGTTATAATAATTACGAGGAAGTATATAAAAAAAAGAAGTGGGTTGAAATGAATCACATGGGAAGGTGAAGGCAATTGGATTAGAAAAACGGACTAAACGGTGGCTCCTTTATATATATATATATATATATATAATATTTATAGTAATCATATATAATTTATAGTGATCACGGGATATTTTTTTAATTTGATCAAAAATATCCTCAAGCCACTGCTTATTCGTCACTGATTATTTCATTTGTTTTACAACCACCCATGTCATTGCATCTAATTAATTTAATTCTCCAAAATATGTTTCATAATTTTTTGAGAAAATTGGGGATAAATCCCCAATTGAAAGAATTAATTGACCATAAGAACCTGGACAAAGAGAGACATGAATGTATATATAACATTTAAAGGAAAATATAAAACTACCCTTAAAATATTGTGGAAGCCCAATAGCATACGTAGGAAGCTTAGTTGTATATTTTTTCACTTTACACTTTTGCACCTTTGTGGAAGCTCACTTGTATATTTGGCAAGATCAGTTGCATATTTGACATTTTGCACATTCGTTGAAGCTCAGTTGCATACATAGAAATTTCATTTCCATATTTTTCCACTTAGCTAGTTGCACCTTTGTGGAAACTCACTTGCATTTTTGGGAAACTCAGTTGCATATTTTTTACCAACAACTCTGTCGTATATTTGCCATTATGCATCTTTGTGGAAGCTCACTTGCATATCTTGGAAGCGCAGTGACATATGTAGGAAACACAGTTGTATATTTTTTCACTTTGCTATTTGCACTTTTGTTGAAGCTGAGCTGTATATTTGTCATTTTGCACTTTCGTGGAAGCTCACTTTCATATCTTGAAAGTTTAATTGCATATATAAAAAGCTCAGTTTTTTTTTTCACTTTGTACATTTACACATTTGTGAAAACTAAGTTGTATATTTATCTTTTGCTAAATGCAAATAGAAAAGTGGAAAAATATGTAACTAAGCTTCCTACATATGCAACTATGCTTCCACAATGTTTTAAAGGTAGTTTTATCTTTTTCTTTAAATGTTATTTATCCATTCATATCCCTATTTGGTAAGGTCCTTATGGACAATTAATTCTTCAATTGGGGATTTAACCCCCTAATTTTTCCTAATTTTTTTTGCATTTTAAAATTCTCACACTTGCTTCATCCACAAGCCAGAGTTACTTGTATGGTTGTGATTTATTATTTAGAATAAACTGTACAAAACCTAATGGCATTGAACGGTTTGATGATATCAAAGATGTTTTATTTATTCAAGATGAATAAAAATTATAAATATTTAAAATCAAGAACAATGAGTTATGTATTTGGTCCAGAATACTTGCTAACATTTGGTCATTATTCTGATTATATTTCATGATACGTGTGTGTATATCGAATTTTGATGGTGCGGTGAAGTTTTGTTGGTATAAAAAAGTTTAAGTAAGTTGGGTATTGAAGGCTCACCAAGGTTAGTGTATGCCTTCAGGATCAGAAAGTACTTATAGAAATACCTACATCACCAGTAGGATTTGAACTTATGGCCTTACATGTCAGAAGTCAATTCTTTACTGATTAGACTAATCTCTATGGCTACAATGAAGTTTTTTGTTTAGAAAAGTAACTTGCTTGTCTCTTATGTTCTCATGTGTTTTCTACTTATAGTGGGTTTGGGCTCTAATTCATTAAGGGTGGACTTGAATAAATTCAATAAACCCAAAAAAGAGAAAGGATTGAAGGATGAAAAGCAAGGATTAAGAAAAGAGGCGCTCTCTCTTGGTTTTTGTGCCACAAAAGTACTCTCAATGGGGGAACCTTGATGATGGAAAGTACCACCGGGCAGGACATCGGAGTTGGGATTTCCGATCATCAACTCGAAGAAATCAAAGAAAGAAGTAATGGATGACGCTTTGATGTTGGACACGATGGAGGATGCAGATGGTTGTCTCAAAAATGATCCAAACAAGATGGGGAAAATGAAGAAAAAGGTGCAATAGGAGGCAAATAAGTGCTTCTTTGGGAAGCACGTTAAAAACACATTGCACACAAGTTGAGATAAAACTCCTCTCACATATTTACCTCAGTTTGTGTAAAATCACTCACACAATGTATTCCCAAACATGTACTAAGTCATTATCCTACAAAGAATCGTCACTACGCTTTAAAGGAGTGGAATTCGATAAGGCATCAAATGGAAGTCGAGCTACTGAAAATGACCCATTGCTATATGATATTTTGGATAAGATTTGGCCATTACCCATTCCAATGGAAGAGATGAGAAAGGTAATGCCCATCTACCCAGTGATCATAGAAACAGAGGAATAATATAATGAAAACTGTCAACCATGGAATAATGCTCTAATTGTTACTATTCTAAGGGCTAGATTTAGGGCTGAGTAACGGGCGGGACGGGCTGGCTCTATGGTCAACCCGTAGCCTTCCCGTTTATTTTTTACCGGGTTTGGGCTAGCCTGTAACCCAGTGAAAGCCCGTTTAAGCCCGGAATAAACGGGTTGGCAAAAACCCAGCCCGACTCAGGCGGGTTACGGGTATAGCCCGTTTATTTTGTTCCCCAGCTGCAACGTGAAGAGAGAAGATCAGAGGGGGAAGGCAATCTTTACAGCTGATGGAGGTTCTTTACCAAATTAAAACAACCAAAGTCACAGCTCATAAACATCCCTAGATCCATCATCCAAATCATAATCAGCAAAAAAAACAAAAATGCCCAAATGGAATACTGACCATCCCATCCCGTAGAACTGACCCAGTCGCTCATGATCGGGAGGCGCAGATGGTGATCGTGGTAGGTTCAAGGATCTTATGCGGCGGAGCGGAAGTGTTTACCGGTAACCAAAGCATCGCTCGACAGCGTTCTCACAACCGATGGTGATCAATGGCGTGCAGGCGAAGGAAAGGAAAGAATAGGCCGTAGATCAATGGACGAGCGGATGGAGGGGTGAAGCTCGACGATGACGACAAAGAGGATGAGGGAGGTGAAGCTCGACGATGATGGTGGAGAAGGAGAAGGCAGAAGGGATTAACGCGATGATGACGGTGGAGATGGAGAAGGCAGCCGAAGGAAGGAATGAAGAATGACCGTTTGAGGTGAAGGAAGGACCGAAGGAATGAAGAATAATGTTATGTTAGGGTTTTTAATTTTTTTCAGATTTATACAAAATAAAAAAAATTAAACTTGGCATTGATATAAAATACGCATGGCACTGCATAGGTATCAAACTCAGGATCTCAGCCTTTTCCGAAAATTCTTTTACCATCAGACCAAGACAGAACTTTAGCTATTATTATTGAATACATTTTATTATATAAAAATAAGCATATTAAAAAATTATAAAAATATATGGGTGGGCACGGGCAGCCCGAGGGTGTGCCCGTAGCCCGTTTAACTGATAAGCCCGCCCGTGACGGGCCATTTTTGTGCGGGCCCAAACAGGAAAAATCGCAGGCGGGTTTGAGCGGGCCTACCGGGTTCCGGGTCACTTGCTCAGCCCTAGCTAGATTTAATGCCTATAAATTAACAGAGAGGCTCAGTCGCTTTTAGGGATTCAACAATTATGACTTGATATACTTACCAAATAATTACAATTTGGTTATATTCTAGAAGGGAGACAAAGGCTGGGGGGTTAAATACAAGAGAATATTGTTCGAAGGTTCATAGGTCGTTGCACACCACACACTGCTTGTGCAATAGTGCACGCCATACTTTGATCCATTTTATAATCCTCCACTGCATGCTTAGGGACCAAACATATGTCAATAAAATATATTTGAAGGCTAAGTGATATGATAGGGAAGGCTCTCAAGGTAGACCTTCACACCTTATCAAGCACAGATGATAGTAACACATGAGTTAAATGCGGCCGATTTGCAAGAATCTATGTTGAAATAGATTTGAGGAAAAAATTGGTTCCAAGGGTCATATGTTCGTATGCTCCGTTCAATGTTGAATATGAAGGGCTCAGTTTGATTTGCTTTGCTTGTCGAAGGTATGGTCGCAAAAAAGAAGCTTGTCCATGGAAATCAAGCTCTAGCAAAGCAAGAATATGTACCAAGAATGTCACGGAGAAAGCATTACCAACGGAGGAGGAAAGTTTGGACCTTAGATGTTTGTCAAGGAGTTGACTCGGGAACGTTATCTGTGGGTAAATCAGAATAGTATTAAGATAGCTAGAAATAGGTTTGTGGTGAAGACAAGAATGAAAGAAGGACATAAATCTTTTCAATCAAAATACATTGCTATAGTTGACTTGGATGGAGATATGGAGCATACAATAAATTTTTCAGTTGCACCCTCGAAGAAAGTAGACCTGCACACTACAGGTATAACCGCCTTTATGAATCTCAAACAATAGCTCTTTTAATGAGTATAAATTGAGATAGATTAATATTCGATAAATTAATTAAAAAAATCTATCATGATTATGAAAAATTCTTAAGTCTACCACAATGATAGCATTATATCTCTGATAAGAAATTTGCGAATGCACCATAAAATCATTAAATATTAAAGGCATCGAGCCTCAACAACATGAATAAATTAGTTAAAATCAGAGTTCGCAAAATGAGCCATATAGATGGCAATATACTTCAATCAGCACATAAACAAACAAGGAGGCTTTAAAGAGATATGCTAAGATATCTAAGCCCCCGTAGTTCTCCCTGATGTACCAGCACCCGACCCGAACTATTCCATGAAAAAAATATTAAGAGCAACAGCGTGAGACAACGGTCTCCGTAACCAAATTCCAACTCATCGTACATACCAACGTGTGCTTAATAGGTGTCAAGTGGGATAAAATAAAATAGAGATGCACATAATGTTATAAATGAATCTTTTAAATCTCTTTCGTAACAAACCATCACTTCATGACTAAAATCTTATCTGTTTGGTGCAGCCGTAGCCACCTAACGGTCGTACCCATGTGGATGCAGCCGTAGCCACCCACCAATATCGCAGTAATCAGATATGGTCTGTTTCGGTGCAGCCGTAGCCACTTAACGGTTGTACCCATGTGGATGCAGCCATAGCCACCCACCAATATCTCAGTAATCAGATATGGTTCATTTCGATGCAACCGTAGCCATTTAACAGTGTTGCTCTTGTGGATGCAGCCGTAGCCACCCACCAATGCTTCCTTAACCAGATCCATCCATTTCGATGCAGCCATAACCACCTAACGGTGTTGCTCATGTGGATGCAGCTGTAGCTACCCACCAATGCTTCCTTAACCAGATCCATCCGTTTCGGTGCAGTTGTAGCCACCTAACGGTCCGCTTCAGTGCAGCTGTAGCCACCTCACAGTTTTGCTCATATGGATGCAGCCGTAGCTACCCACCAGCATCTCATGTATCAGATATGGTCCATTTCGATACAGCCATAGCCACCTAACGATCCTTCTCTTGTGGATGCAGCCTTAGCCACCCATCAATTTTCTTTTCATAAAAATATATTTCTCCAAAAATCACTAGTCCCACTGAACGTTTTTCTAATATAATATCCATATATAATTTCATTAGAGCATAACATCAAATTAACTCACAAGTCAAACATCAGTATCTATGATAAGTGGAAAGTGGTTACCTCTTGCCAAGCAAAGATAACACTATCACAACAGAAATCCCCGTGCTCAAAACCAACAATTTTTCACAATTAATCTACACAATTCAACATTACCACACTTTAGTTTAATAACTAATTTAGGTGGTAAAAATAACAACTTACGGATTTAAATCCCTCTAAAATTTCCAATACCACATTAGGCCACTACTATATATATATACATGTACACATATATATTTTTAAAGCTAAAATTAAATTCATTATATAACTCAAAATACTTATAAAATAAAATCCTTAAAAATTTCTCAAATATCTCATTTTATCAAAAATCCTCATATACCTTAATATATTTTGAAGCTATTAATATCTCAAATTCTAAAAATAATTTCACACTAAAAATTTCAACTTTAAAATTTTAAAACCTCAAATAAAATATTTTACTCATAAATAAAATTATTATTATCTCCAACAACCTCAAATAAAATGTTTAAACTATTAAGGATTTACTATTACCTCCAAAATATCAAATAAAATATTTAACTCGACTTTAATAAATAATTTCTAAAATAATTTAGATATCAATAAGTAATTCTACTCATGCAGAAATTAATAATAAAAATCACTTTACTAATATCAGATTTTCTACGAATAAATTCCAACTAGAAAAATATCTAAATTCAAAAATATTCTCCAACCAACATAATATTACTACCATTAGAAAGAGAAAAATATTAAGAACAACTTTTATGAGAGAAGTTTATTGAAAATAAATCATTTTACTTACCTAAATAATCTTAAAAGCAGACCCTTGAGACTGTAAAATACTTCCCTCCACTTTTCTCTCTCTCTCTTCCCTCTCCTCCCTCTACCGCTGCCTCTCTCCCTCTCTCAATGTATGGGTGTGTGTATGCGTTTGGGTTGTGGAAGTATGTGTATGTGTTGCATGTGGGTATGAATTGGGTACCCCCACACACAGCGCCAGTTTTTCCCTTCTTCCTTCTTCCTTCAACAACACTCAAAACCTTTCCCTTACTTTTCCTCTTTCCCTTCCTTTCACGCCAGCCTTGCCATCATTTCTTTCTTTATAACATCATTTCATCTCATCCGTAAAGCAAGCTGCTCCCTCTCTAATTTTTTTTTCCAATACTGATGGGACGTTACAACAGGCGAAGGAAGACTAGAGATACATAAGAAAAATAAAGAACCTACACCAAGTTTAGGGACCATACATATGTCACGAAAGAAAGACAAAGCGCATGATAATGCAAAGAAAAAACATAGCCAGATTGAAGCAGGAAAAGAGAATAATAAGCCCAACACTACTGAGGCTCATGGAAAAACTCAAATGTTGAAAGGCGAGAAGCTTGTAACAATAAAAAATAGGACTAGTGGGCAAGGACAAGTCTAGGCCCAAAAATGGAATGCATAGAGTCCACTATGTAGTTGGTGGGTGTCAAACTAATGCTAAGCCTAACATTAAAATTTAGCACCCCAACGGATTGAATCATCAAAGACAGATTACAATATGTGGATCTCACATGCAGGAAGATTAGCATATACTATGTTGCAATGTTATCTTAGTTCAAGCAACAATGCCATAAGAGTCCCAAAAACTATCATGATGCATAGAGATTATAGGCATAAGAATTGAAACAGAGGAGTACTCTCACAAGAAGGCATACTAATAACTCCAGAAAATGATGATTTAGAGCGACTTAGAGCTCCAAAAGGAGGGGAATTGATGGATAAGTAAGTTGATCTGGCTTTCCTTGCATTCTTAAGGTTTTTCCAATGATTGTTGCATTGCTTCTTGGAATTGTCATGTAGAAGGTAGTAAATTGTTTCCAAGTATGATTAAGGATGTGACTTAGAAATATTCAATTAATGTGCTGGATTTAGTTGAAAATAGAATTAGTGGGGACAAAGTTAAAAATATGGTGCGTCAGTTGGGGTTCACAAACTGGATTTGAGTAGAGGTAACTAGGTTTACAGGGGATATTTGGATCTTGTGGAATGAAAGTGAGCTAGTAGTTGAGTACATCACTTCAAGCACCTAAATTATGCATTGCAAAATTATCAATAAACCTTCAAGAGACACATAGTTTGCCACCTTTGTTTATGGTATACTTCTATTAAAAAAAGAAAAAGCCTTTGGGATTCCTTGAGGGCATAGCAAGAACGATGCAGATAGCCTGGATGATAATGGGTGACTTTAATACCTTCCTTGATCCTTCTGGCAAATAGTCAATCAACGGGTTAATTTCGTTCATGTATTAATTCCTGTGACTTTTTGGAAATCCCTTTTGTTGGGAATAGATATACTTGGGAAAGGGAAGGCATCCGGGAGTGACTAGATTGGACTCTTTTTAATTTGGATTAGGATCTTGCTTACCCCCACCTTAAAAACGTTTTACCGTCTACACTTTAAATCAGATCATAGAATTATTGTTGCTTCTGATGGTAGTGCAGCTCAAAGGTAAGGGAGTAATATGTTGTTTAACTACCAAGCAGCTTTAAGTCTTAAGTCAGAATTTAAGTAAATAGCAAAGGAATCATGGGAAGGGAATAAATGGATTGAGGGACAAACAACCTTTGTGACAAAAGTTAATAATTGGAATAAGGTAGTGGGGGATATTCTGCCAAAAAAATATGAACTTTTTAGAAGACTTAAGGGTATAGACAGGGCGAAATAAAGGAATCCTCATAATGGTTTGCACATGCTTGATAAGCTTCTTTTGAAAGAATATAACAAGATGAATACACAAGAAGATCTATTATGGTTTCAAAAGTCATGTTGCAGCAAGTGGCTCCGATTTGGAGACAAATACTCAAGGTTTTTCCATGAGTTAGCAAATGTGCAACAAAAAAGAAAGAAAATTGATGCTTTGGAGGATGATAGGGGTAATTGGCTCACAAACACCTTAAAGCTCAAATGCATGGCTCAAAAATTCTACCAAGAACTGTATTCTAAGCATCAAAATGTGGTT
>JANTPZ010093196.1:0-12788 GCA_025593235.1 Vachellia pachyceras | reverse complement strand
GTGTCTCAAAGTTGAAACACCTGATATGATCTCATGTGGAATTTTTATATTGATTAGTAAAAAAGAAGTTCATGTGCAATATATTACAATATATGGTTGAATAAGCTAGCATAACATTTCAGATAGCAATCTATTTAATTTATTCACTCTTCTTGAAAATCAAGATTAATGTATCATTTTTTTTACTTTCATACATTCTATTGCTTAATGGTTCAAGGTGCAAAAATAAACATGAACTTTTACTAATAGTGCTTTTAGCATTACATACTTTTCAGGGGTGCAAAGACACCTATAAACATTTAAAATAAGAGCAAAAATGTCATTACATTTAAATATAACATGCTACCATTACTTTCTACGGTGGGTCTATATGCTATTTTTGCATAGGCATATGTAACGGTGTTATATTAAATGTTCATAAGTGATTAATCTTTGCGCCTCCAAAAAGTAAATGTTCACATGTATTTTTACGCCTCCAAAAAGTATTTGGTAAAAGCTCGTAGATAATTTTTCACATTAATCTTTGATTAATTAGATGAATGTGATTGATCTTAACAATGCAAGGAAGATATTACAAATTTTTTTGTGCATATTACAAGGAAGATATATGGCTTTATGTAGACGTGTCGCAGACAAATCGTAATACGTTATTTATTATTTAATTTTCCACAAAACGTTAAAACATTATCTAGCTCTACCATTTTTAATCAATCAGTACTTATTAAACTAGCTAGCTATAACAAGTAAAAAAATTTAAAACTAGATCCGGAATTATATGAACAAGTTTCTTTTTTATAAGAGACATTATTGAAAGAGGAATCAATTCATGCCGGGCTTGATTATAATTGATTCAATTTTCCCACCACTAGCTAAACAGTCTTTTATGTATAGCTTTTTAACAAAAACTATATAAAAATTTTATATATCCCCTTGAAATAGAATATTAACTTATTTCAATTTTTTAGGAATATATTCATATTATGATATGGTGCCCGGCAGAGAAGTACTTTTACGCAAATCAAGGTAAATATATGAAAGAAATTATTTCGTTTTACGGAAAAAAATATTGAACGTGCGTTTAACTTTTCCAAACGCTCCAACAAACAAGCCAATGATAACAAGTGTGGATGTGGACTCTACTTGATGTATGTGTGAAAAGACATAAATATCAATATCATGTAGTAGAGAGATTGGAGAGGAATTAACTCAATATCTAAGATATCGTGAGTTCAAATCCAATATCAGAAATGAAGGGATACATTTGTCCTAACGAACTCCTAAAATCAAACTCGTTTAAACATTTTAAAAAAACAGAGAGATTCATGAGCTATCTTAATCAATTAAATTAGGATATGGTATCAAGCCCACTAATATGTTTCTTCTCTTATCTTCCTAACCTAATTGAATTATCTCCCCTTTTCATAGTTTCAAAATAATCTTATACATTATAACTACAAGATTACTTAATATATGTATGATTCTTAAACATATATGAAAAACTCAATCATAATTATTTTCTATTATATCATATTTTTATAAAATTTGACATTAAAAATCATGATGCTTATCATCACACACATCTAATCTAACAATTAATCAGCTAAATTACCAGTATATACAATAATTGTACATTGAAAGATGCAAAAGTGCCAAATCCCTTTCATATGCAAAAGTGCCTAATCTATCAATTATGCATGAATTAATTTTAAAGACGGTGTATATTTTGAATTTCTTCATAGAAATTGTTAATTATGGATATATTTAAACTAAAAAAAGAAAGGTCGATCTCTTGAAAACTTTTAAATCATGAGAACCTTTGATAAAAGTTAAATCAAAATATGAGCTTGTTAAAGTGACTAATAATTAACCAAAGAGAGTAAGCTTTGTGAGTGTGTATAATCTCAAGAGTGGCAACCCACACATTTTTATAATTTAATAAATATTCTAAAAGAATAAATAAGCTCTTTATTATAATATTTAAATAGTATAATATTGTGGATAATAAATCCCCATTGAAAAATTAATTATGGAATAGAACTTTCCAAATTATACAATTAAACTTCTACATCATGCAGCTGAACTTTCAAATGAGTTTAACGATAGATCTCATTTTTTAATTAATTTCTCGGCGTCTATCCCCAATTGAACACTTGATGGCAGTCTTTTTCACGTCTCTTTCCCACTTGAATCATTAGGTAGCTGAAAGCGATCTCATATGAAATGAAAGATGATTCGCGTGTGTAATTATTCGGGGAAAATGTAATTAATCTCACTGAATTTTATGACGATACCGTAAAAAATGAGGGGGAAAACAGTATTCCCACTTTGTATTTATTTGTTTATCATGTTTAAATCACGTTACACACAAGATGAAATAAAACTTATTTTAGATGTTTATTTTGATTTGCGTAAAATCATTCTCTCAATGGATTTTGAAACACGGATGAACTTACCTTGGAAAACCCGGCCGTTAGGTAGAAGATGGGATCCACCATCCCTTAACAACAGTGAATTGCTGAACCTTAAGGAAATGATATATATTTTAATTTTAATAATATATGGTTTTTAGGCAATCAAGATTAATTGGTAAATCGATCCATGATAAAATCACAGTATTAAAAATGATTTATTAATTACTTATACCTTTCAAATAATGTAGAGCTAGAGTAAGGTTTATTAAAAAAAAAACTAAAAAAGTGACTTGATGATGCATATTCTAACAATTTTTCAATGATTTAGCTAAGACATGAGAATAAATTCTATTTATTTATAAGAATATTTCATATATTTTCTCTTTATTCTAAATATTAGACACTTTAGAAAGTATTGTGATACAATATTTATTGGTAGTGATCAAATATACCCTAATTCAATTTATATAAAAAGGAGAAATAACTGCATACTTTTTTAGTGTAATGTCATCACTATTTTTCTAATAAAAATGTCCCAAGCCTTTTATTGAGGATATCACATTTCATAAATTTCTCTTAATTATTTTTATCTTCCAATAACCTATCATGATAGAAATTTTCATCATCCACAAAAGAGATAATTGAAATATTTTTACTAAAGAGGGTATAAATCATATGATATTAAACGAGTGTACGAGTATTTTCTACAAAAAGTTGGTGGGAATTAAATAGAGTATACCCATTTTCCCTTTTTTTTCCAATAAATAAATAGGAAGGTAAGTTTTATTTTTGAAAAGATTTAAGTTGTTAACTACCTCTTGTGACTCACAAAATTTGGTTAAAAATATCATATGTTTAGAATAGAAAGGAGGGTTATAATATTTATAAATCATATTTGATAATGGAAAGCTTATACATATTAATTAGATATTTAATTAAGTGTTGCACAGGCTATTAAGATGCAAAATAATTTAATTAATCTGCCACAAATGATTTGAGAGATGTCAAACCATATATAGAAAGGTTCTCTTTTCGTGATGTCCCTTTCTTCACAAAATTACAGCCGTCTATAATTAACAAATATTCGTTATTATTATACTATTATTTTTATATAATATAATTATCCAATAGTTAATATTACAAGGTCATATTCAATTGAGTTAGCTCTTTCTAACATGATTTTTCTCATTTATAAAATTCAAACTATTAATCCTACAATTAAGAGGTGAATGGAATTTTTTTCTACTTGACCCAACCTCCTCAACTTTTTAATACTTTATTTAATGATAAAATTATATAAATAAAAATAATAATTTTAGATTTGGATATATTACTATATTTAAATATTATTTTATTTATTTCATGTACATATTGATCCACAGGTTGATGTATAATTTTACTAATTAATTTAGCTATATTTTAATAGAGTAATAATGATAATAATAGGGGGCCAACCCTCATTAGTTATTATTAGCGTTATGGTTAAATAGTATATACAATTACTTTAATCACAACGTGAATTCCCTCAAGTTGTTTAATTGAAAGTAATTAAAATATTTATATTTATAATATACATAAAACTTATAAGATCATTAAATATTTTTATTTTTAATATATATAAATTTTGAAATTTTACATTTGTCTCCCAGTTCAAATTGTTCATTCAATATCTTTTAAAATGATTTATTTGCACCAAATTTGTTTGGAAAAATAGAGTATCTGATCTATTCTCATAAGTTTACACAATTATCCTAAATTTTTGATAAACTTTTTTAAATATTTACAGAGAATGACAAATTAATATGAAAATTCTATTAAGAATAAAAATTATAAGAAAAGGAAACACCTGCCACTCCCAGTTTTGCTAAGACTATACAACAAAGTTATGGATAAAATCACTGATCACATGTGATCCAAAGAAAAACAAAAGGGGAAAACAACACTGACAGGAAAAAGATGGGAGGTGAAATGGAATAGTGAATTGTATGAGGAAGAATGACACCTTATTATCATAATTAAGAAAATATTTTATAAAATAATTAAAAATTAAAATTATTTTAAAATATTAAATTGTAATTTTTTAAGGATTTACAAATTATTAAAAAAATATGATGATTTAAGAGTAATTTTTTTAGCCATTAGCGCGAGAGAGAGAAAGGAAGAAGAAGAAAGTAATTTTAAAATTCTAATAGTAGCCTATACTAGTGGAGAGATTGGTGGCACTCGCTTGAGGCAGCGCGTGGATGTATATTCAAGCGTTCACTGTGTACCGTGCACTAGTTTACTTCCCGTTTGGAAAATGCATTACACATAAGTTGAGATAAAACTTCTCTTACATTCTTATTTTAAAATCCATAAAATTATTCTTCCAACGGATACCCAGTCTTTGGAAAAGCAAAAGGCAGTAGCAAAGCCATTGGACTTGTTTGGATAGCTCATTGGGAGAACAGACACAGATTTCGAGGTAAATATGTGAGAGGAATTTTATCTCGGTAAGCGTAAGAATGGATTTTGGTTGCCCAAACAGGCTAACCAAACAAGTGTATTTTCCATTAATTAATGTGCTGGACCCTACATCTTTAACCAACTGTCTCCTCACACGTCATATTAAAGGGTATTTATGTCTAAATATGACCACCGTTTTCCCACGTGGAAGATCATAGCTTCGTTCTTCATCCACACCCCCATTGTCCTTCAACCAGCAAAAAGAATCCCAAAGTTTTCAATCTGCTCTCATGGATGATCCTCTGTGTTTTTCTTGGCCTATATTGCTCGTTAGTGTCAGTTATAATTCACCTTATTTGGCAACAAGATGCTTATATCCATAAGCTCGTTCAACTGTGTTTTTCCGTAAAACGAGACAATCTCCTCTATATATTTACCTCGACTTGTGTGAATAAGCCCATAAATACTTCTCCACCGCTTTGCCAAACGGATTGGTGTTGCAATTATAGAAATTAGGCATTAACCTCTAATCTCCAAATTAATCCAAACTGCCCAAATTTTTCATATATTCCTGATTTCATAGGATATTTAAATAATTACAATTTATAATTATTATGATTAATGGTAATTCCTATATTGCTCATATTGCCAAAAGTCTCTCTCCAAAATGGACATATGTAGTCCTAGTAAAATATGGAAAGTTTCTTATTTTATTAATTTTATTCAAAATAAATAAATAAATCATCATCTAAAAAATAACAATATGAACATCAAAACAACAATTGGTTTCAGGTCAAAAAAAACAACAATTGATTTATGTTATCTGAATTAAATATAAACAATTTTAAAAATAAAAAAAATCCGGATAAAGTTTTATGTGGATGGTATCTCCATCAGATTGATGAGTATATGAATCCCAGTACTGCAGTTATATAATATTAATAACTTATGGTGATTTTGAGTGGAAGTTTATTTTGACCATAATAAAAAGGAGAAATTGTTGAAAAAATCTCCTATACTGCAAATTTCATTGTCTAAATATATTTAAAATATGTTTAAAAGCCTGCATGCAATTTTTTTGTAGAAAAAATGTGTTATCATAGAGGAGTTGAATTTTAAATTGGAAAATTTATAATCAAGTCTCAACAAAAAGAATTAACGAATAAAAAGTCAGATAAAATTACTATCAATTTCCAATAGTAGCTAATCTGGTTGTTATTGACGGTTAATAAAATGGTTAATAATAATTGGATCAACTACTGTTAAAATCTAATGACAATTTTACTAACTTTTAAAATATTTTATTCATTAATTTTTTTATTTGAGATATGGCGTTAAATTTCTACTCTGTGAGTAAAAATAATATTACCACATGGAGTTTCACCTCCTTGGTTGGGTCTCATACTCGTAGGGTGTACCTTGAAACGCACGCTTTCAAAGCTTTCGCTGGACGTAAGTCTGCTCCGTTCACCCACCTATATAAACGCGCGCACAACACGTAGCTCACCCTCCTCCCCACCGTTTTTTATTTTTCATTTTCATTTTCTCGCCCAATTTTCCTCACACGTTTTCTCTCCTCCGATCCGATTTCCCACCGCCATGTCCACCGATCTCCAGCTCCTCCACGATCTCCCCAAACCTCGTCTCTCCTCCGTCGCCTCCGCCGTCAAAATTGAGCCTCCCGATCTCGACCACTCCGATCGCGTAGGCAATGCAGCGGCGGCGGCGGCGCACAGCGGCAGGCAGGAGGATGAGACCTGTCGGACTCCGACGTCCAAGGAGAACAGAATCCCTGAGGCTCTGACTTGTCCGCCGGCACCGAAGAAGGCGAAACGCGCCGTTGCCTGCAAGAGGAAGCTTCTCGAGGAGTTTCAGTTGTTTGAGAAGGTGAATAAGGACGAGATCGATGGATTCTTCCGATCGAATTTTCCGAAAAGGAGCTGCCGATGTACATGATAGCACGACCTGCTCGATCGTACTGGAAAAGAGACTTTTTCACGTGGCTTTTACAAGAGTTTGACGAAGCCGCCGGTGAATACGCCATTTCTTCATCATCATCATCGCCTCCTCCTCCTCCTCCTCCTCCTCCCTCCTCTCAATTTCACCTGTTCGATTCATTTCTTTCTTTTTCTCCTTTAATTTTTTCAGCTTTACACGTTAATGTTTATATATCCAATTAATTCGCATGATATATATCACTATGTGAAAAATATATTAGATCCTGAATCCAGCATGTTCATTAATTACATATCGATCAGCGAGGTGTTGATCCAACCCCCAATTTCATGATCTTCCCCTTCTCCTTTAATCATTTTCGGATTCTCAATGCAAACCAAACTGCAGTTTCTTTCCGGATTTCACGTGCTCAGACAATTGATAGCCTATGTTGACTTGTTAAATGGAAAAAATTAGAAAGTTTTCTTAATTTTATTTATTTTTTCCTGCTTTCATACACAGAATAATTAATTCTTTTGCGTGTCTGTATACAATGCTCTCTCCCAAACTATGAACACAAAAATGGATCTAATAAAATTTGTGTTGATTGTCAATTGATGAATGTTGGTGAGATGAATTATTGTTTCATGACACACAAATATCAATTTAAAATTTTCTAACAGATTATTCACACACCCCTCTCTCTGGCAATTTAACTGCAAAGACATGATTTACATGTGTGTATTCTAATGAACCCATTATTACGGTTAATTCTCTTGAGTAAAATATAGTAGCTTATACTGAAGATCTCTTGGAAATTATTCGAATAATTAAGTATGAAGAGTGAGGTGTAAGAAATTAATTTTGGTTATTGGGAATTAAAGCAGAAGAGGTTAATTAGGGGGGAGGGTTAGATGAGTTTGGTGGGTTGCATAGCGTGTTGAAATTAAACACCTTTATGATAGTGAAGAATAAGCTAGCTGATGCGGTTGTTGATCATTCTTAACATAATAATGATACTGTAGGCCAAAGGAAAAAAAAAAAGGGCTATGTAATGAAATAAAAGAAATATACAATTAATTGAGATTGAGGTGTGTCAAAGGCTGGACCCAAAAGGAAAAGAAGAATGATGCCTCAAAAGGGGTTGACAATTATGAATGAATGTGTTTGTGGATGGAGGGGTTGAACACGGCCTTGGGATTGATGCAGGAACAGCTTGATTTTCTGTGTAAGGAATAGTAACAGAAGGGGAATAATTATTATTTTTAAAAGGATAAATTCTCGAAGATATCAACATGGAGATCCCGTATAGATGCCAATCCTAGGTAATAATGGGTGTGTTTATGAATCCGTTAGAAGAAAGTAGTTTACGAATTCTGAAAAGAATTTACAGAATCCAAAAAGAATTTATAGATTTTTAAATGATTTTTTACAAATTTTAAGATGATTTTTATCTTAACTTGCATGCACTGTTAGGAGAAATATTTCTCAGACGTAGATAATGTGTGTGATGTGGCTTGTTATTATCAAATTCTATCGCCAACTCCTCTGTCTTGTCATTATCCTTTGTCTTAAATTTATCAAAAGCCCACATGGCGACTAATGGCCAAATAGCTACCGATGCCAATTTGTCCTCTTCGGAACACCAACTTTGAATTCTTTTTGTGTGTCCTTGGAATAATATTGCATGTGACCAGCTATTCAACCGATTGATCATGAGATGTATACGAAACGCCTTTTTCCAAAATTAATTCTAATTAAATCTGATGCTACTTATAAATCTAATACAGTCCTCTTGCAAGATAAAATGTCTCTGGAGGTGACATTTTTCATTTTAATTAATATTGAATTTATGTATGGGACGCATTATTATTATTTGAGTGAAATACATATATATATATATATATAACTTGAGGGTACCAAATGTTGTGAATGATTGTTAGTGGGTAAATTAAAGCTAATTTGTTGCAAGGCATAAGCGTGAAGGGACAGGATTTGAGCCAAAGAAAAGGAATATGGATGAATAAAGATAAGCACCAATTTAGGTTTGACAAGAAGTTGAGGGGGTGGGGGGGACCCTTTTAATAATTGCATCAATATATTTCTCAATATATAATAAACAGTTGCAGAAGCTTCACAATAAATCAAAATGGTTAATTATATATATATATAGAGCAGCCAAAGAAGATCAAAGAAGATTAATTTTATCCTTTATTTTAAGATCTTTGATTATCAATAGCAAGGGCTGTTCATTTCTTAGATATATGGATTTAGAAACAGATGCTTACTGATTTATTTTTCTTGATACTTGAAGAGAGCTGTACAAAAAAATCGTTTGGTTAGGTAGCTGATGACCACGGTAGTAATGGTGAATCTACATTTTTATATTAATTTGGACGAAATGTTAATTAATTGAATCCCTACATTTTAAATTCCTTGACCAAAGTGAGTTACTCAGATAATGAATATATGTTGGATGTCATTTGCTCTCTTCATAAGAACTAATAAATAACGGTTAATTCAATAAATCCGTTTTAGCTTGAAACAGCTTTCTAACATTGCCTATATTCAAACATATCATGCATGTCTCCTCTATCTTGATACCTAATATGATGTGTAATGCCAATTAATGACAATAAAATTAAAAACGGTGATTAATGATTTCTTTAGGCCATTCATGCTATCAACAAAAAATTTCTTCTAACAAGCGTGCCATGTTTTTGGACCAAATCAAATATGTATGTAGGAATAAGATGGTTGTGATTAGTGATTAGGCGCAGATTATAAAAGCTGGTAATTGTGTGATATTAATGAAATAAAGGAAACATCAAATCAAATAAATAAATAAAAGTGTTAAAAGGGAGGGTGAAGCATGATTATTAGCTTGGTATGTGAAATAATTAATAATTATGGGGTTTTTTTTACACAGTGTAGCTAGCATTATATATATATATATATATATATATATATGAGTAAGCAGGCTTTATTGAGGAATATTTATGATGAAGGTAAGAGTGCTAATTAGAAGTAAGTAAATGGCTTCAGGTCTACGTTTCTTTGTGTTCACTCTTTACAATGTGCTAAAAGCTGTGAACCCAATGATCCCTCTGAAATATATGTGTGTAAATATATATATATATATATATATTGATAATAGATTATATAAAAGAATATTAGCAGTGTGGTGATCCCATGAAGATGCATTCATTATTTAAGGGCATAAGTAAAGTAGCAGCAAAGAAAAATGGGGAAGATCGTAAGACAAGTCTTCTGCTATAAGCCTCACTTTACATGATTCTCTTTATAGCCATTTAATAATGGAAGTGAAGGTGATGGTATTGTTGGCATACACACACATATACATAAACAATGCATTTATCCCTCCTGCTATCCAAAATATAATAACATGTCTTTTTTTGAAACATTTCCTGGCCTATAATACAAGTCCTCTAAAAGAATTACTAATTTTCATTTGTCAATTTAATTCACACCGATTTATTTATGGTATGTACACATTGATTAAGTTTTTTTTAAATAAAGTTAATTAAGTTTTTTTAAAATAAAGGAATTAGTGGGTTAATCATTCATCTTTTTGATCCCAAAGATTTTGGGTGGGTTGAGTCATGATGGTTCACTATGATTAATACATGCCTTAAGATTAAAAAAATGTTTACATGTGTACTTACAAATAATCCACAAGCAAGGTCTGCCTATTGACAATGAGATCTAAAGTAAATATTTTGTGATTATGAACCCTTATTGAATCCGATGATGCAGTTGAATGTGATTTATATTTTAGACTGAGTGGAGCATTGGTCGCTTTATCTTCTATGCAATGCATCACGTATCGTATATTATATTTAGTACGTTGTTTAATACTGCCTTTACTTAATATTAGCAAAGTTTATGTATACATATATAGGTTTAAACCAAAGATAATTAGGCTAGAAACTTGAGATAATGATATGTAATAAGAGATTATATTTGAGGATAATTATGAATACTGAATAGGAGGGGAGGGCACAAGTTTCAAAGAGGATGGATGACTTTCTTTGGAGGTTTAGAGGGGTGGGACTGGGATTGGAAAGACTGTGAGGCTGAAGATAAAGAGAGGCATAAGCATGCGTCCTTTTCAAGAAATTTAGCCACACAAAAAATGGTGTCTTAAGTTCGAATCTGGATGCATACAAATGAGAAAGGATATACTTTTGATAGAGTTTCTCATAATTGAGTCGTACAATGTTTGAATCTAATCATATTCGATATCTATAAAAAGAATTTTAAGGATTTAGATCGGTGTAACTCTTATTCAGTTGTGTATAACATGCTTTCAACTGCTTCTTTCATCTTGTTTATGTGTTTGTCCAACATGTTTTATCAGACTCAATAAAAACTTTAAATCTCACTTATTATATCTTAAAATTTAGTGGTTCTAAAACTTTGTCTATATTTAACACGCACTCTGACCAAATAGTATAACTTCTACGTCACATTAAATTAAAGGTAACCTTGTGGATTCATATAAAAAATTGAATGGTGTGATTTATATAAATAGAACTAATATTATTCTATCCATGCCTTATAAATAAAATCTAATGAGCATATGTGCAAGTGTTTTACATTTCATCAATCAAATATAAGTTGCACTTGGATTCTTTTTTAAACAAATTTTAGGTGTTTTTATAACTGGAAAATTTTCAGCAACCTTTTAGTCGATATCTTAATTTTCTTTTATGAAGTTTCTGCCTATATTCACATAGAGTGTGTATAGAGGTCAATAGTTTAAATCTTTTTAGCGTATGAAAAAAAATACTAATAATTGATATGCCATAACTTTTTTTGCCATATGCCATAATTGGATAGACAGATCTGATGTGCTAACTAAAATATTATAAATAACTTGCAACATTCATAATTTATAAATTAGAGTGTGCTAAAATTTCATATCTATATATATGTCTATAGATGGTTATTTATTGTAGATACGAATGTTGATTAAAATTTTTTTTAATACTTAATGTATTTTGTTTTTATTTGATTTATTAATTATTAATAATTGAATTTAATATTAACAAGGCTAAATTAATGTACGTAGTTGTAGTCACTTATCTTCTTTACTCACGAGAATATCCTGTTTTAATTAAGTCCCCTTTTTGTTTATTTCTCCAAGTGATATATTGAAAATTAGTCCCTTTTTATTAATTGTTGATTAAAATAATATTTTTTCCTTTAATTATCAAAGTGATCATATTTAAAATAGCATAAAAATAGAATAGTAGTTCCACTGAGTTAGACAAAGTATTTATAATTTTCAAAATAATAATAATCACTTCCCCACATTCTAACTCAGTGGAAGGAGGGGGCTGGTTCACTAGTTGTGTGCGTGTGTGTGTTTATAAGAGTTTAAACTTTAAACCCTTCTTATGTAAGAATAAATGGAAAGTACAGCTATATATAATTATTAAATAGATCATTCCATATATATATTCTTTCAAAAATTATTATTCTCCAGAAATAATTAATTAATTTCTTAAATGATGTCCTATTCTGTAACTATCTGGCTGATTGATGTTAATTATTCATTTTATTGTTAATCAATGTAATTATGTCTCTCTAAGTTTTAAAGTAATTATATTTAAAACAATACAAATATAGGACATTGCAGTGCAGAGTTCAATTCGGACAAAAAAAAAAGATTTTGAGTTTTCCTTCATTATATTGAGCAAATATTTGAATTAATGATTGAAAAGCACTTAAAAATTTTCAAAATAATCATAATTACTTCCATTATCATTCTAACTCAAGTCAGTAAGAGAAGGTGGGCGTGCCTATACTGCCTTGTTATTTATACTATTTGGGGTTTAAAATTTAAGCCCTTATTTTATATTTATTTGTAAGATAGGTAAGTTGTACAATTAAATACAATTATCAGATAGATCATTCGGATAATTCTTTCAAAAAAATTGATATGATGTCACTAAAAGACATATGCATTAT
>JANTPZ010093195.1:0-12713 GCA_025593235.1 Vachellia pachyceras | reverse complement strand
CCCCCCCCCCCCCCCAAAAAAAAATAAACGAAGGACCTATGGAGGAAGCGTTTTGATTCAGTGTGCTTTTATCCAAGTTTGCCTTCGGAAATAGCACCGAAGTCTGATCTCTCACCAATTTGCCTGATTCATTTGGTGAGGTTACTGTTCTTATTTGATTTTCGCACATTTTGATGCAAATTCTCATTGTTCTTGATGAAGAACGCGAAGGTCCCAGCAGGGGAGCGAGATACTCTTACAGTGAGGCTCCTCTAACTATCGATTTCATACACCCTTCGCAGATCCAATAGCCGAATCGTAGGATGCCCAAAATAATTTTGATTTTTGGTGCTTCTGGAACCCTCGGCTAAATCTCAACCTCGTTAGTAATTTTCCCCCCGCAGTTTGTTTTCTGATCAATCTCTCCACATCTTATTTTGTTTTACGAGCATCAGTGATGAATACTCTAAAAATGTTATCCTTGCACTTTGATTGCCAGTGAAGAATCTCATGGGGAACGATTATTCTGAGATGCGAACTTCATTTGTGAAATGTTACTCTATAGTTCTAAAAGCTTTTGCAGATTATATGTCAAAAAGTTATTTTTATTTCCCCAATATCTCCATCTCCATTAAGCTATGTAGACATACTTACTCAGGTTCAACTTTCAGCTTATTGGTTTGTTTAATTGATTGTTTTCTTTTTCTACGTTTGAGTGTACCCTGTTTTTAAATGCTATCTGGATCTATGATGGTGCAATTAAACTGCGTTATCTATCTGAATTCCTAAAAGGAACTGAAGATAATGATGATATGCTGAGATCTTACTAGCAATTACTGCCTGCCATCCTGATTTATTTACCTAGTTTGATTGAATTGAGGATATAATTTAAGTTAGTTAATATATCAAATTTTATCTAAAACACCCGGATTATTTTCCTTAATATATCAAATTTTATCTAAAACACCCGGATTATTTTCCTTAATTCCCACCCGAATTGATGATGTAATTTAAGTTAGTCAATATATCAAATTTTATTGTTGTTGAAAGAGTATCAACATAGATATTTAGGGGAAAAATTGATAAAGATTAAAAATAGACTTTATATCTAGGACTAAGGGCTTGTTTGGAACCTAGGTTTCAAAACTTAGGTTACAAAATCTCAGTTTGAAACATAATTTTTCTCTTTTCTACTTTTTCCTCTTTTCTTTTTTCTACTGTTTCTTTCTTTCTCTTTTTTACCCACTTTTTTATCTCGGAATCCGTAAAAGCTATAACTTCCCAAACATAAATCATACCTCGGAATCTGTGAAACTAGGTTTCAAACCTGGTTGTTAAACAAGCTCTTAATATTAACTCCTGTTTAGATCTAGTAATTAGGTGTACTCCTGTTTTAGAACATATGCTTTATATTTTGTTAGGATTTGTGTTAATTGGGCTAAACAAGTTGCCAAGTCAGGTGTTAAGTTTTATATGTTTGGCTTCTTTTATGATTGCATTTGTTGGTATCAAGGATCATTGGATTTGCTGTAAAAACTGTTATTTATTATTTACGAAATAAATACGTGAATGAAAGACTGGTTTTATCTCTGAAACTATTACAGAAAGGTCCTTTATTGATCTGCATGATTTTTTTAATATAAAACTGGATAAGATTCAAGGATTCAACACATTACAGAAGGGATTGAGATGGCAGAGTGATCTCATCCCAAGCCCCCTTGATCTACATGATTTTAGTGCAAGGGTTTCTAACTTGTTTATATTTTCACAAACTGGAAGGCAATTGTTGTTGAGGTGATCGTGAAGATGCATTCCGTATGAAGGGCGTTTAGACGTGGCATTATGGAAATCTTTGAGGCAAAAGTAATTGCAAATATGTGGTTCCAATTTTGACCTGACACAATAAAAACTTGAAAAATAGAATGAGAATTTTCAATGACAAAGAAAAACGAATTTTCAATTTGTGAAATATGTTTAAAATAATACACTTGAATGGGACCAGCTTAAATGTACTTACACTTGGTCTCAAATTTAACGGAACTTGATTAGTCAATTTGGTCCAATCCAATTTTAATGTAGGCTTTGTTTAAATCAGATCTGACCGCCTCTGGCTGGATTGGTTTAAATTATGCCACCTCATTTTTTCACACCCTAAAACCTAAATATAAGAGGTTCACTTTTTGGGGAGATTAAACGAGGTTAATTAACTAAAGTGTTTATCATTTACTTGATAGGTTTCATGAGTTACGGATTTTATGCTCTCCTCTACTTTTAGATTTTTTTGGAAAGAGAATTACATCTTATATGTTTTTTATTTGTATTTTCAATTCAACTCCGGACGATGAAATTGGATATCATACAAGCACTACCAATATAACTGTGATGTACCAACTTCCCATTGAGCATCTGGACGCATTGATATTGGCCGATAAAATGGGTTCAACCTGGGGTTTACGGTATGTTCGGCTACAAAAAATGTGGCCTGCTAAAATGTGGGCTAATCCATGGGTTCACTGGCTGGTGGTTATTATTATTTTAAAAAAAATAATTTTAAAGATATATTTTCTAAAATATTATATCTTCATAAGTCACACAACACATAATTGTATGTATTTGTCTTAATCTTTCAATGTTATTGTTATGTATGTATCAAAAGTAATATTTTTTTAAAAAAAATATTTAAGATTAACATGTATAAAATTTATTGAAGATATTATAATTGTTTAATAATATATAAAAGTTTATTCTACAAATATTTTCTTAAAATCAATTAACTTCATGTTAATTATCTTTGTAAATATTTATCTTATTTGCTAAATTTCTTCAAATATATGTTAAAATTTTAAAAAAATAAAATGGCCCGCTAACTTGCCATGGTGGGCTCAAGATTAGGCTTGGCAGCGCGTCAAAATGCAGACTAGACAAGTCCAACCCGTTTAATGCGATGATTGAGGCAGACATCTTGCAATCTGCAAGTTAGCTGGTATTACCGGTACTAGATGGAGGACTACACATAGTGGAGAACATAATGGAAGATGACAATCTAGATAAACGTTAGATTGTGTGTTTGGAAATCCGTTTGGAGAAAAGAGTTTATGGATTATGAGAAGAATTTACTGAATCCAAGAAGAATTTACGGATTTCGAGATGTTTTTACGGATTTTAAAATATTTTTTGTCTTGGATTACTTGCACCGTTGGGGGAAAGACTTCCCAAACATGCACAGAAGCTACTTTTCTAATGTAATTTACAGCTTACGAAGTAAGTATGCGAGAGAAATTTTATTTTGATTTACGTGAAAGTGATTTTTTAATGCTATGACAAACACACACCCTTCCTTCCTCCTCTTTCAACGTTTTGCGTGAATGATATTAAATAATTAACAACTTTCTCTTCCCGGAATGTTCCAGAATATTATGGAAGACTCTAGAATATTCTAGAAGGTTGTAGAAACCTCTAGAAGGTTCTGGAATGGTGTTGAAGCCTCTAGAAGGGTCTGGAATACTGTGGAAGCTTCTGGAACGTTTTGGAAGATTGTGGAAACTTATGGAGTGTTCCAGAAGCCTATGGAGACTAGTATATTCTAGAATATCATAGAAAGATCTAGAACGTGTATGATATTTCTAGGGTTGTATAGAATTCTCTAGATGCAAAATATAAGCCGTAAGATCGAAATGATCTCCACCATTCGTTAAGGAGGTGGAAGAGTATAAATAGAGGTGTGTGGGTAAGTTTGTGTTGAGTTGAGAAGTAGAAGTGTTGAAAGAGTTGAGTATAAGTGAGAATTAAGAGAAGAGAGAGTTGAGAGAAGTGGAAGAAGTAAGAGAGTTGTAAGGCAAAGTGTGTGAGCGAGGAATTTGAGTGTGTGAGAGAAATACAAGAGTTACTGTATTTCATCTATTCGGTTGCAAATAAAAGTTTCCTTTCATTGAAGTTTCTCCTTTTTATTAAAACTTCCTACCCAACAAATGATGCCAACAAACTCGCCCTTCATTCCTCCTCCTTCTCTTCCTTTGACTACTCCACGATTTCAACTGATAGAGGTATGATATTAGATTTTACTTAAATGAGTTGCTTAAAATCACTTAGATAGATGGACACTAACATGCGGTGAAGACGAAGTTAGGTCTAATCTTTAATGGCCTTCCACGTTTTGGCAATTTACAGCACTCCATTCGTCAGCTGAAACATTATTGGGCCCCACAATGCAGAAAAGGGGACCCACGTTAGAATTGGCAGTTGACGATTGTTTCGTTTCATTTTTCAGAATCTAAATTTAATTTTAAAATTTAAGTTTTACTTTAAATTATGGGGTTTGTCTAAATACTCCATTTTTTTGAAAAATCTATTTTAAATATAAAACCTTGGTTTGAAACCTAGGTTTTGAAAAAGTTATTTTCTTGTCAAATCAAACCATCTCTCCTAATAAATTTTCTCGCTTTCATTTTTCCTATCTACTTTTTACCTCAGAATCCGTAAAAGCCAAAATTTCCCAAACACACACTATAAGTTTTTCATTAGAATCTGTAGAAGCTATTCTCTAAAATCTATTTCCCAAA
This sequence comes from Vachellia pachyceras, assembly GCA_025593235.1. NCBI lineage: Eukaryota > Viridiplantae > Streptophyta > Magnoliopsida > Fabales > Fabaceae > Vachellia > Vachellia pachyceras. The sequence continues at coordinate 8,175 of JANTPZ010093195.1, read as the reverse complement.
AACTAAGTTTTACCTTGAAATTCGTAAAAGTTACTATGAAAAGGACTTCCAAATAAACCCTAAAAATAACACCTTTAAATTTGATTATGGCTTCTTTTTGTATAAAAAAGATAGGGTTAAGTAACATTTTTGTCACGGAAGTATAAATGTTGAAGCATTGTGTATCCGAAAGTTTTTTAAGATCAGATTCACCCTGAAAGTTCATAGAACATAGCATTTTTCACATGGACCAACGGATCTGTAACGGACGTTTGTTTTCATTAGAATGAGGCCTATGTTCATTCGAATGAAAGACTTTAAAAGAAACTAAAATGTATTTATTTTTTAAACAAAAGCATACCAGATTCAATTAAGGGTAAATGTATCCAATAAGTAATCTTTTTACACCACCCAATGCGGTTTAAAACTTATGTTTTTTTAAACAATATATGCTTTATGCTTTAATGTATTAAAAAAATAAATATAATTACAATAAATTATAAAATTTTAATAAATAAAGAAATAAATTATTATTTTTTAATTCCCTAATCATTATTTAAAAAATTATTATAATAATTAGGAAATTAAAAATAATAATTTATTTCTTGATTTATTAAAATTTTATAATTGATTGTGATTATATTTATTTTTTTAATACATTAAAGCATATACCGTTTAAAAAACATAAGTTTTAAACCGCACGAAATTCTGGAAGGTGTAAAAAGATAATTTATTCGAATATATTTATCCTCAATTGAATCTAGTATGTTTTATTTAAAAAATAAATACATTTTAGTTTCTTTTAAAGTCTTTCATTCGAATGAACATATGCCTCATTCGAATGAAAACAAACATCCGTTACAGATCCGTTGGTTCAGGTGAAAAATATTACGTTTTATAAACTTTTAAGGTGAATCTGGTCCCAAAAAACTTCCGGATACACAGTGTTTCAACGTGTATATTTCCTTGTCAAAATACTATTTAACCTAAAAAGATAATTATGCTAGGTATTAATGACGAGAAATATTTTTACTAAATTTGTGAATTTTCCCATTATAAAATTCCTTATCATTAAATTCAAAAGAATTGGATGAGACGACTTAGGCGAGGCTTTTGGTCAAAGGCTTAGTCATCGAGGGTACTTTTGTCTTTGCAGATCCAATTGCCGTTATTATTACGAGCAACTGAGTGAAGTACATCTAACTACCTACCCGCCAGCGCACTCAATAAATATCGTGTCATTTTCTAACACTAAACTCCAAATTCCCATTCATTATACTAATCACCGATCCCTGATCATTGTACATTTTTAGTTCTTGGGGTTCAAGGTTCACAACTGCTTCTGGGGTTCAATTTTTTTTTTCAGCTTTTTCTGCGAAGTAGTGTTGGATTGTTCATGGAATTTATGGAGAATGCTAGGCCTATGAATCCGGCCATGACGTTCGACGAAGTCTCCATGGAGCGAAGCAAGAGCTTCGTCAATGCCTTGCAGGTTCTAGCTTCTTTACTCCTGTGTAGATGTTCATCTTTGACTTTTGGATTCGCATATTTGGACCAGATCTGTATTTGTTTTTGTTCATCTTGATTGAATTTGGTTGTTGCATTTCTCGTGTGACCATTTTTTGACTAACATTTGCGGTTCTGGGTTAGTTTTGCTTGAGCTCGAATTACTGGGCTTGTGGATTTTATTCTACTACTATGTCGTTGTACCCATTTTGTTGTTGGAGAATCTGGGTAAATATGGGTTAAGAGTTTATTTCCGTGTTTTTTTTAGTTTGATTTTTGGTGGTGGATGCTTTGTTAGTATGAGAATGCGATGGTTAGGATTCAAGATTCGGAAGCACAAGAAATTGCAGTGAGATACCCTTTTTGAGAAAAGAATAAACTCCCTCGACTATGAGAACGGTCAAATTATCTTTCCTTGCCTTCAAGGCTCCCCCCACTGGCGGACATACCACAAAAAATGAAGCAGACTCCTCACTTTGGGCCATGCACTGATATTTAGTAGATACTGTTGCAAATGACTCAATATCATTATTTCGAAACAGCCATGTGCTCAGTTAAAATAGGATACAGACAACAAAAGAGACGTAATTTCATATAATGCGTTATTCCTCCTTGATCCCCATGCCCATAATCTGAATACTCGTACTGTTGTTTTTGTTCGTTCGTCTATGGTACATTCCAGTTTCGGTACTTGTTTCTAAAACTGACCTGGAAATCTGCTGTGGAAAATTAAATACATGGCCCGGCTCTGATCTGCAATGTGCTTCATCAACAGCAAAAAAAGGATAAATGGCTGCCTCAAGCAAGTTTCTCCTGAAACTGGCAGGAATTAAAGACACCTTCCACACACACACTTTGGGCAAGTATCCTGGAGATGTCGGCACCAATTTGCACTTTCTGACCAAATTTAGCCTTTAACTTTGCATAATACTCCGAATCACCTTCATCCCTTGACCAAATGGATCCTCCATGGACACTATTAGGTGGGATGTCATAAAGATTTGCCCACATTCTTCCCGCTGTCCCATATATTTTATGTGACCTGTCATTAATGTCTTAAAATTTGAGTCATAGGTTTTCTCCCGTATGTCCAGCTCTTGCAATGGAAGTCTTAAATGGCTCAAGGCTCTTGTTTTTATGGCACAAGGAGCAAAATTACTGTCACACCAACATTGGTAGTGTCTTGTCCGTAGTTATGTTTTTACTACCCTCAGATGATGATATATCCATCTTCCCTGAGAAAAAGACCCAGCGGGAAGATTCATAAATTCCTCCACAGCCAACTTGTTGCCAGCATGCGATCCTTCATGACTCGTGAAGGCACAGGTGGTACCAAAGTTTTGTTTCCAGCCAAATTTGCTATCGGTGCTGGTAGAGATGCATCCTCATCACCAAAGCACCTTCCTTACAAACAGAAAGTGACACTGCCAAAGTAGCATTGGCTCAAAGCTTCAGCTTGCACCATCTCTGCTCATTAATTTCCATTAAGTTGTTGCATCATATAATTTGTCAATTCCATCATGTAGTGCACTTGGTGTATTTTTCTGCTCATTTGAAGTAAATATGTCAAAATTGTAGAATAATATTTGAGAAAATGAACTCAAATCTGCATAGAGATATATCCTGGTAGAGTTTCAATAACTGCATCTAATATGCTAGCCCTGAAATTCTCAGAAGAGAAGAAAGAGGAATCCTTTGGCATGCCTATTATCTTTAAGAAACTCAGGACTAATCTAATCTACCATCTCTCGTATGCATAAAAGTGACTTTAGAGCTCTCAATGAAATCATCCTTGTTAGGATTCAGCCAGATACTCTGTTATGAGAAAAAGATGAAACTCCCTTGAGTATGAAGCTCACCAATTTTTCCTTCTACTGCAACATTTTGAACAGTAATATTAATTTTTGATGTTGGACTCTCATTGTAAGATCAAAAGAAGGCTATAGATTTTCTTTCTTTTTGATGCAACTGACCAATTTAGCTATATATCTACCCATGATATTGTTTTGAATAATTTTCTCATAATAGTAGTGAGCTATTCATGGGTGGTCCTCTGATTTGCCTATGGTTTTTATTTCAGGAACTCAAGAACTTGAGGCCTCAGCTTTATTCTGCTGCAGAATACTGTGAAAAATCTTATTTTCATAGCGAACAGAAACAAATGTAAGAAGACTGCTTACTGATAATGGTTTCCCCCATTGATATTAGGTTTCTTATGGCAATTTTACTCTATTCACTTGAGCTTCACTCTATCTGTGAGTTGTTGAAGCTTCAACAACAATGCCAAGCAGTTGGTGGTTTCCTTACATTATAGTTTTAGTTGGTGCTAATTAATGATACAATTCTTCTAAATTTTATGTACTATTGTTTAAGGCCATTTTAATCAATCCAATTATTGATTGAAAAGCTTTTTGACATCAGGACAATCAAATATCGTGATACTTTTTATTCCTGAAAAATAAATATAAATATAGACATGTATAAGGAATAAATTTCAACTATATTATTAGGTGCAGTTATTTTTTGTCCAAAAAAAGCACTCAACATGGTCTGGAAAAATCACAAAACATTGATTAAAAATTTGGCATACTGACTTACTTTACCCACTATAATATTTGCATTAGGACAGGTAGGTAGAACCACTGAACAAAGCGATCCTTAACAACATATATGGTTGCATCATAAGTGTGATGTTTCTGGGAATGGGTGGTTATGGCATGCAGTCACTGTAGATAGAATCCCATAATGTCTGTGTCCTCATGCGGAACAGGTCACTTGAATGCATATACTAGAGAAAGTTTTTTTTTTTTAAATCTAGTTAGAATAAGTACAACTAAAGACAGAAGCAGACAGGGAACCCTGTGTTTTTTGAAATTTTAGATGGATTAGTTTTTAAATTTATGCTTGAAGATGTACACCAGACGTGAGCTCTTTAATCAAGTGATTACTGTAAACTGTTAAGAGTCCAAGGTTTGCATATGTGTTCATTCATGTTTAAACTTCATGATTATTTCCTTCTTATGAATGCTCTTTTATGTATTAGGGTGCTTGACAACCTGAAAGATTATGCTGTAAGAGCCTTAGTGAATGCTGTTGATCATCTTGGAACTGTTGCGTACAAGTTAGGGGACCTGCTTGAGCAGCAAACTTTGGATGTCTCAACCATGGACTTGAAGGTCTCTGCTCTGAATCAGGTATACAAATTTCAGATACCATGTTAATATAGGCATAAATTAATTGTAGTTATAGTAAATTGTTTTCGTTTAAGCAGCAACATCTTACATGCCGAATTTACATGGATAAAGAAGGTCTTAGGCAACAGCAATTGTTTGCTTTAATTCCCAGGCATCATAAGCACTACGTATTGCCAAGTATGTACTATTTCTATCATCTGGAAAGAAATTTACTTGTGATGTAGGTTTATAACCGTTTTTCTTACTTATGGGTTTCTGTTCTTCTGTTCATTTACCTGTGTAAGGTAGGCTCTGTCAATAAAAGGGTGCACTTCAGTCCGCATATACAGACAGATGCAAGGCAAACTCTTTTTCAAGCTAGAAGCCGATCTCATCTTTCAGGTATATAGCTTCAGAAATACTATCCCTTTGGATATTTGGCCATCATTTTGATAAGCTTTCCCAATTTGGCAGAACTGAACTATTTGTTTATCTTGATGGATGGCATCTAGGTACCCCTGCATCGAGAACGCTTTCTTGGCATTTAGCTTCAGAAACCAAGTCTACATTGAAAGGCACTTCATATTCTTCAGCTAAGTGAGTTCTACAGAAAATCAATAGTTCAGGGCTGTACAAAGAGTCTTTCTTTATGAACTGTGAATTATACGATGAAGTGCTTATTACTATTTTAACAAATCCAATTGTGCAGCCCTGAGGAGCCAAAAATTTCTACAACTACCGGAGCTTTCCAACTTTTAGGTAGGAAGGATATAAGAGTTACTTTCATTATATAATCCGCCCTCAATTGGCCTGGCTATGGTGGCTTCATGCCAAAGAATTGATAGCTTCTTACATGTTGAAGTTACATGTTTGTAGAAAATGAAGAGAGGATGAAATCTTCGGTGGCACAGGTTCACTTTCCTAATGGAGGTTTCACATCTAGTACAGATGTGCAAACAATGGGTATCACACGTAAGGTAAGGTCCTCTCTGTTAACTTTTGAGCGCTACGAAGTAAAATCAGTATCTACAAACGTGGGTTTGGTTGTGTAGTGGACCCTCAGGCAAATTCAAGAAAGATCAACTCATTGTTTTAAAATATAATTATCTTACATCAGATCAAGAAAGAAGTATGGACAGGGATAGCAAACTATATCTGGGCTTGAAATTACATTGACCTCAAGGACAAGAATTGTGCTCTGACTGAACCTCATGATGATTTTCTTAAGTGAAGTATTATACCCATATAAATGTTCTCAAGTGACCAATAAAATGTTACAGGATTTCACTTGTTACTAAACCCGCCTAGGCATTACAATTAAGAACTTGTCATGGAAAAACTAATAATTTCCCAGGAATTATTATTATCATTTAGGGGTCGAATAATGATTAATTCTCTTTGTTCAGATAACTATAAGAAAGTTTCTCATAATCCACATATGCAGGATGCATTGGAGGTTTTCAAACCAATGACAGCATCCAAGTCATTTGACAACCAGAACCGGCGCAAGATTTCCTATGCCCCTGCTCGCAGCAAAAGCGTGCTATCAGCTTTCTTTGCCAAGCAAAAATTTCACAAGGCCAGTTACGTCTCTTGATTACTTCTGTAAAGCAAGCTTCCTCCATATTGTGGGTTGCTGCCAAGTTATTCAATAGAATGATAACATGTGGCATTTTTATTCTTAATAAAGTTAATAAATGCAATGCCATATGGTAAAAAAGGGGGAAGGCAAAATTCACATGTTATGTTTCTATTGAAGCATTTAATGGCAGATACTGAAGGGAGGCCACCTAACCTTTGACACAGTGAGATGCTTATTCCTCTTCCATTGGTCCATTTGTCCAGTTGCGCCTGAGAATTGAGTTTTACAAGACAAGCCTTTGAATAATGATCCTGTGTATAGTAGCTGATTAGGTAGCCTGTAATGAATAATAGTGGTATTGATCCTCTTTCTGCTCGTAGAGTCGTTTTTGCCGTTTCTTGGAATTGCAATGTAGTTTTGTTAGTTGTGTTCAGGTACTTTGTAGGTGAAAAATGTGTTACTGAATACTGATTCTATGGAAAATGTTCTAGTCCCTCCCTCCCTCCCTCCCCTGTTGAGTGCTGCTGGTTGTTGGAAAGGGGTCATTTTAGTTTAATCACATCTTTGATTTTCATTTTCTTTTTAAATATTATATCCATCTATCTATATACAAGTAGGATAGAATAGGTTGCATGTTGTGATTCTATTATGCTGTAGCTTCTAAAATTCTCTGCAGTTAAGAATTAACCCTCTTTTTTTGGTGAAGAAGAATTAACCCCTTTACGTTTCTCAAATGGTAGATTTGTTTGACTCTCAAAGTATCGCTCTATATCCATTATAGATTTTTTTTTTTTTTGTGTTGTTGAACTTTCTGACTCCCAAAAGATTGGCATTCCAAGTGAACATGGCCATCAAAAAAGCCTTATAATAAATAATGAGATAGTCGGCTTAGTGAAACAAAAGAGAATGACTGAAATATGATTGCTTTGTTCTCTGGGTCCAACTTGGGTTATCTAATTATCTTGTCACTTGTCAGTTTAAATTTTTCCCCGTAAAGAAAAAGCAAAATTTTCATTATGCTATTGCATTAATAAACGGTTCCTAATCAAATTAAGACAAGACAGTGGAGATATTGAAACACGAGAATTAATTTTTTTTTTCCTGTTAAAAAAGAGAGTAATATTTTCACTAGGCTATTGCTGTAACCTGTAATGGAAGTGGACAAAAACTTGCGTTTGCCGGGAGTCGAACCCGGGTCTATTGCTTGGAAGGCAATTATCCTAACCGTTGGACTACAAACGCACGTTTGTTGTTGTTTATGGCTCTACATAGTTAACACCTATTAGCCGATCCCTTGTTGTTCACATCCTGGCTACTTGGCCATTATTTTCCTGTTAGAACAGTGCTGTGTGTTCAACCTGTGTTTTGAAGTCTTTGTATAAGTAACTTCATAGTCATTGGGTAATTTTTTTTAGAAACCATAAAACCATTAATTTAATCTGCTTAAATTATTACGCATGAAACCACCCATTTTGAAAGTTGTTGTTAAATATTCTTAAAGCAAAATAACTTTTCGGAAGCGTACGTACAGCTATATTAATTTCAGAAACATGATGTCAGAAGTGTTATGTGGCTATAAGGTATTATTCTGAGATGAATAGTATAATTGTGTCATACTATTGCATCAGTTTTGATGTTGACAATAAAGATGAATAGTAGATTGCATCACATTATTGCATCAATTTTGACATTGACAATAAAGCATAATTATTATATTGTTTTTTATAAAAATGCATAAAAGATTTATGAAAACATAATTGCACACAAAAGATTCAATTTTCATATTGCTTTTAGTGTACTTAAATGCATTTAAATACACGTACATATAAGTTGATTTTAGTGTACGTTGCTCTTGGGTATTTTTTCTTGTATTTTTTCCAAAGCTTTATTTAAAAATAGAATTTTTATTTCTACAAAACTTTTAATAAAGGGTGT